>VWZS01008197.1:1029694-1053843 GCA_013397075.1 Rhabdornis inornatus | reverse complement strand
AAAAAAAAAAAAAAAAATATCAGAAGGGAACTGGGCAGAAGGGAACTGGGCATAAAGAGCAGATCACATTTCTCCAAGATAAAGGTTGTTTAGATGGACAGACTACAAAACTGTTCACTTCAACAAGCAAACACAGAGTTGTTCACCTGAAGGAATCAGGCAGACTTGAGAGGAAATTCTTTTCTGTAACCTGTTAGAAGTGACTCTCTTTGGAAATAGTTCCCAGGATGATGCCTTAACTTTCAGCCTTCATATTTTCCAGATTCTGCACTGCATTAGTATATAACTCTGAACTTCATATAAAGTGTTAGCAAGTTCTCTTCACAGTTTAGTTTGACAAAACAATCCTTTTCCAGCCCTAGAACCAAGGACACCATTGCAGCTTCAGGCCCCAAAAGTATAAGCAACAGGGAATTGAGGAGAGCAATCTGGGAGGATGGGACTGCATAACCTGAAGCTGTAATTGGACAATTAACCCCAATATGGAAATAGACCAAAATTTATAAAAGTGTGAGAACTCGTGACCTATTGTCCATCTTGGGTGGAGCCACAGCCAGGCTCTTGCACTGCCCCAGGTGTATCCTTTGAAAACCTTTAAATAAACACCTACTTTATTCCTTTAACACTGTATAACCTCTGTTCTAGGCAGCCTCTTAAGGCATCAAGGAAAAGAAAACAGTTCATCCATCTAGAGAAAAAAATTGTCCCAAAAGAAGAGACAACCCCTCAGTTTTCAAGCAAAAAGTGTATTTGGGCTGCACAGAGAGAACTAGATAAGATAATCTGACCACTGTGCCTGCTTCAAGACAGACATTTCACAAAAGAAAGCTGGCCAGCCCTAGGGCCTGAGTCAGTCTGTCCTGCAGAGAGAGGTAACAAAGCATATTCAGGTGCCACTCTGTGTGCTAGATGTTCATGGCTAAGCACGGTGGATAGTGTGTGCCACTAAACCCAACATGGTATTTCCATGACTTCTATCCTTTTCCTTTTCAGCCCTGCATTTTTATTGAAGAGATGCATCTCTGAATGCATAGGTGAACTTAAAAATTGTTCGCCACATAACAAAAGGTCTACGAAAACTCCTGAGCCTGCGCCTCTGATCTGGATTACAAGAAATAAGTGGCATCATTATTATGTACTGTCATTCATCATAAACTGTGAGAATGCTTTCAGATAAAAATAGATGCCTTTTTTGCATAGTGAAGGACCAGCAGTATTTCTTACTTGTTTTGTATTGATTTACACATACAAAGTTCTATATCCTTAATAGAAGCAATTATATCCTATTAGGGTATTTTACTCCTGGAACCAGAATGTTACCAGTTCAAATCCTGCTTAACATTTATACTCAATTCTATATAACTGCTCTGAGGTTTTTTATTTTCATGTAGAAGTCTAATTTTATCCTTCTCAGTATATGTGTTGACACTATTATTTATAGCTAAATTAAAATTCCTAATAATAAACGCCAGTGATCATAGCAAAGCTTGCTGTTAATAGTTGCCCAGCCTGCTAGAATTGTGGTCTGTTATGTTCATCATGCAATGGAATAATGTCATCATTAGGAAGCTCTTTCCCATATAAAAAATTAATTATTTAAGCACTATGGAATTGTTATTGAAGATCTTTTATACTGCCATGTGTAACATAAAGATACTACTATTAAAATAATTTAAGTAAAAAGTAACTCTTATCCTGAAACAAATTGTTCAAGAGGGTTTAGTAAATAAAAGATTATTCATGAAAAAAAAGGTCCATTTTGAATTGCCCAGGTTTGGCTATTTTCTCGAAACATGGGGTCTTGTTTGGAAAGGCTTATATATTTATCTTCAGACAGTGAAATCTATAATAAAGAAATTAAGAAGAATCAATAAGACAAAAATACAAATTTTTGCAAATAAGCCATCCAATTTCCAGTCAGAGAAGATTCATAAAGTCAAGCTGTTGTCCTCTCAGGTGCTGGAAACATGGTATTTGTTGCAAAGTGTTAAATACCCTCTACATTGAAAGCCACAGATTGGAAAGGATCTTCAAAACTGCAAGGGAGAGGCCACCATTAGAAGAGTAGAACTTTGAAGGACTGATGATTCCAGAACAATAACTATGGTTTCCTCTGCTGAAAGAAGCGATTCCTATTTGCAGAATATCATGAAGTTATGTACCGTTCAGTTAAAGCAGTATGGGAAGTACCAAAACGTGTGATAAAATACCTAACAAGGGAGGCAATCATCAGAATACAATCAACCCTGAAACCTCCAGTGTTGCACTTCCATAGTGCTTTTGATGCCACAAATATCAGATGTGCCTCATGAATGACCCAACAGAAAGGATGTGACTTGAAATCCACAATGAGCTTGAGGACAAAATGATGGAAAGTTGTGTAAGCAGTGGCTGGACAGTCAGCTCTTTGACTGGGAGGTTCTGGTCAACAATAGTCTAATCAACAATCTGATTAACACTGCTGTTAATTAAGAAAGCTAAATTCAGCAAATTTATCATCATTCAATTTTTCATTCCAATATCCTCTTCGTATAGAAAAGATGAATAGATTTTGGGAGAAACTTAATACAACTGCATTTGTGCCAAAGGGTATGACAGAGACTAAATGGATTCCTTCGGGTTGAGACTTCAAAGTAGCCCCTGAAAGAAATGTAGTCCAGCTGAGTCTAAATATAGAATTGTAGCTCTGACCTTTAGATGTGAATTTCTATGCTTTTATTTTATACTTAACATTCTTGCAAGTGTAGAGCAGGTTGGATTTGTTTCAGGGGTCAAAAATAAGCAAAAAAGTTGATATCTGGCAATCAAAAAGAGATCAACCCAACACAAAATTAAAAAATAAATAATGGTGACCAGAAAACATCTAGGATTAAAGACAAGGGATATGTGTGCATGAGGTGATCAGAGAACTGCAGATAGCCCAGGATAATAGGTTTATGTCTTGCCAGCAGGTTGCTTTCAGGTTATATGAAATTCCCATATGATTCTGATGGAAGTGTTGTTCTACCAGATTTACAAGGTTCTCCTGGATGAGATAAAGGTAAAACTACACTCTGTGGAGAAGGAATAAAAATTTGATAATCATTGTTCACCGTGATTTTTACCATGCTGGTGTTTTCTCTCAAGCAGGAGAAGCTAAAATTAGGGTTATTCATATTGAGGTCATATACTTCTCATTTGAAATCTATCTTGTTACAGGCCTTATAATAATAACAACTCATGGACAAAAAAAAATCCCAATTTCATGGGAAATTGAATAATTGTAATCACTTAGGTTTTTTGAAAGAGCTTTTAATGTCATTTATATAAGAACTCTACATAGACCCCCTATTTTGTAAATGGCTCTATGCAAGGAAATGCACATTCAGCTGCTCAGGGAGGAGATGCAAAGATTAATTTATTTAAATTACAGAACTGTGGGGGAAAAAACTCCTATTCCTCACATCTTCACAGCTGCCTCTTCTGCACTATTTTAAAAGGAAAGTTGAAATAAGGTTGCAAGAATTGTTTCTAGGAAGCCGAATAAAAAGCTACTCAGGGTTTCATCCAGTGTGGAGACTTCATGAGCACAATTCAAAAAAACCAAACTAGCAGTTTTAAACATACCAAGTGATTACTTGTTTTAGTAGGGGCTTTACAGACTTCACAGAAGGTGCATATTTGCTCTAGTGCTGCTTTTTCTTTCAGAGTGAAGGAATTTCAGACTAATCTCTTAATATAGAAACTCTCTAGAAATTGCTTTATATCAGTTATGTTCCCCTTGTCTGCTAAGTGCAAACAAATACCCAGATCTGTTATTCTCCTGTGATTTCAGTTGTGTTCTTTGAAATGACATGCCAACAGTGTGAGTGACATATCCATCCTCTGGTAATTTGTCATTGATAGATTATTCTTTAATTAAAGTTTCAAGATGGATTTTCTTGTACTTGGGAAAAGCAGCTTTACAGTTTTATCTAGAGGTATAACGTAACAGTGCAGATCTATAAAAAAATGTCATTTAACAGAAAGGTATATAAATACATATTTTTTATATATTGCAATCACATAAATATTTGTAATACCTTCATCTTTCTTAAATACATAGAGAGTAATTTTAACCCCAAAATGTAAACACTTTCCTAGACTAAAAATACTGATGCAAATCAATATATGTTTCCGTAGAGTGGTGTTGGTGCATGTCTGCTCAACATACTGCTATCTGATCCCATGACTTGTAACGTTAATAACAAAATCAATCAAGTGCCACAAAAGTGAATTGAAAGACTCCTATGGCCAAATTTGAAAATGGAATTAAGAACCACAAAACTGATTAGCACTGCATAACCTTGAGACCACTTGAACTCCACAAAGGCTTTAATCTTTTATTTAGAGAGAGACTCATCAAAGTATTTTTAGACTATGACAGGGTCAAACTCATCTCAAAACAAGGTGGAAGACACACTTTTAAAAAAGATGGAGGCAGTAAGAGGTATAAGGCCATGATTTACATCTCCCTAACATAAAAGAATTTGAACTCATCTCTCTCAAAACAAACGAGCAAACAAACGAGTCTCCAAAACTCCCAAAGAAAAAAATAAAAAACAGGAGAACAAAGGGAGGGGTACACGTATTTTTCAAAATAAGGGGCTAGATGACCTAAGAACCGAGACCATGTTGACTTTTTTGAGCTCTGCATTTTCCCAGCCATCCCAGCCAAGCACTTCTTAACAAAGGAACATTTTTCTAGTGAATTCACTTTAAGTAGCAGCTAGTTTTCTTTCTGGCCTTTTTTTTTTCCTTGCCTGTCGCAAGGTGATGAGTTGGGAGTGAAAGAACTGGCAGATTTTCTCTTCACAGACAGGTGTGATTTAGGGGTATTATTTCTATTTTCAGTATACTGTGAATCACACAGATTTGGAGTGCAAGGTTTGCACGAAATGTAATGAGTCAAAGCCTTGATAAATATTTACATCTCTAGTGCAAAACTAAATAAACTATAGGTCCAGAGTACTGTACCCTTTCATTAAAAAAATGTAAACTAGCCCCCACAGGACATGTCAGCTTCTCATACATCATATGAAACCCAACACAAACATTCAGGAGCAGTAGTATGCTTTGCAATATTTATTAAACTTTCTCCTTTATTCTCCCTCCTTATGATTCTTCTAATAATGTATTATATGGCAAAAGATTATATGGGTTTGTGTTGGCTTTTTTAATGAAAAAGTTACAAAATATGTGCCATGGAGACATGAGAAAATTACATTGTTTTTAGGAGAGGGTACGGAACCTATAATGCAACACAACATAATTGGTGTGCAAGTAGCCTTCCTTACTGATTTCTGTCAAAATCCTGATTCATATCTTGTTTCTTTCCAGCTTCCTTAGGCAATTTTGTTCTGCACAGAAAGTGTTACATTTGTCAAAGGTTAATAAATAAATAGTGGCTAATAAATAACTATAGCATACTTGTAGTTATCAATAAGTTATTATTTAACATTTAATAATGAAATATTTATTAAACCATATGTTCATCTTCTCCTAACATTTTAATTAAAGTCTGATTTAGAAATAATCCCCAAGAAATTACCTATTCCCATTTATGAGGTAGTCTTAACTCTCTAAGGTGTTTATGATTTTCAGAATTCTGTAACCATGCTCACTCTGTTTAGGATATGAAAAATATATTAAACCCATATTCTTCTGTATTTTTTTTTCCTGGTTTCCTTTGTCTGCTCACACTTCTCCTTTTCACCATCCTTTTCTGAACATTCATTGTGCTTCTTCAGCCAAAGACCCCACTTTTATTTATACTCACTGCCTTATCCACAAGTCATTCCATTCTGGTGAGACTGTATCTTTTTTGCTGGAGACAGAAAAAAATCATAAAAAGGGGGGGGTTGGGGGGTGGTAAAGGAAGAAAATTAAAAATGTGTTTTATATTATTGGACTCTTGCCAGTAGCACAAAATAGCTTGTAACCTGGTCTGGTAGCAATCTGAAAAGGGTAAGCACAGTCTTCACATTAGAAAGAGGTATGAAGACAAATTTATATTCATAAAACACACAAGATCATGCCCAAGATGTTTTAAATCTTTTTCTTTAACCAGGGAGCAGCAATGCTTAAGTTACCCTTTTCTTCATGAAATGTGTAATGGTGCTCTTTTAAGACATGCTGCATTGTAATTACTGCTTTGCTACTGCAGTGTACTTCAGGGAATTGTAACTCACTGAACAAAGGTATCTTGCTTTTAGTTGCTGAACAGGCAATTAGCTTTCCCCAAAATGGCATTTTCATATCCCAGCAGCCCCATGAAGCAAGAAAAAAAGTCTATACATCATATCTTGAGCTCTCTCCTGTTTCATAGACTCCGAGGTTCCTTTCACACATGCTGCTGATCTGCGTTTGTCAGTGAAAAATCAGAATAACAAAGCAACATTCCACTCCCTCTTGTCACTTGTCGTATCTTTCCACCAAAGGAAATTTGCACTGATCAGCTGTAGCAATTTGGGAGTATTCAGCCTATATGCCTCCTCTTTCCTATCTTTTACAAGGAGGTTGTATGTGCTTGGGGAGAATTGATCCTGAGTCCTGGCGTTGGATCCTGTAGGTGCCCAAACTTTCATAATTTTGAGGGAAGCTTCCTTTGTGAGCATTGCTCCTACAAGGGTTTCCTGCAAAACATCAGTGGAGTTTCACCTCTAAGAAGAAAGAACATTATAGATTTGTCATCCCTGAATAAAGCTGAAATTTAGAAAGATTTATTCTGACAAAGTAATGGTTAAATCCAAGGGAAAATATTACAAAACCAAAAGTAGTGCAAAAAAAATCCCAAACCCTGTCACCTCTCCCTGCTGTCTCCTAAGATCTCTTGATGGTATGTTTTGGGAGGGAAAAAAGTCCTCCACACCTGACTCCTACCTTTTAAAACTGACCTTTAAAATGAACATAGGAAGCTGGTGGCATAGCCTTCTTCAGCCCATCTGCTCTGCTTCAGGGAGCATCTATGTATTCTTTTCCTTTTATCTACGGTAAAACTTCCCCTCCTAGCCTTCCTTTCTCAGCAACCTTTGCTTCATTTTTTTCATGAAATGTGGGTCTAAAAATGTAAAAGTACTAATCCTCCTTCCTTGTTCTTCAGGATTGGTATCCAAGACACATAATGCAGTTCTAGCGAAGAGGATCCTTTATTTTTGTAAAGGGTTTACAGTCCCCTAGCATTCCTCAGTCTCACATTCTTCATATTTATAGTGACTTTCATACTGAGTTCAGTCTTTTCCAGAACTCTCACTAAGGAAGGAATAGGCTCATCCCCTATAAAAGTATCCTCAGGATTGTCTTGACTTGCCTACACCATGGACTAGGAATTTAGGGACAGCTTTGGCTCATTGACCTTAAGCAGAGCCTAGGCCACAGCTGTGCCCATGGAGCCTTTTGATAGGAAAAAAAAATAAATAAAAGCAAAGCTTTGAACTGTGGAATATTTCAGAGTTCTTAAGTTTTCTTCTTGTTGTATGGGAGAATGTTTTTAGTGAGAATCATCAGTCACTCCCCAGGGATGTGGTGGACTACCCATGGCTGGAGGTCTTCAAGGTGTGATTGGACAGGACTCAATAATCTGATCTAGGCTCCTTTTCCTCTGAGAGATTGGACAAGATCTTTCAAGGTCCCTCCCAGCCCTACGTCTTCTATGATTCCATAGGATTCTGTGAGTAGCAGGTCTCTATGAGCTTGCAAAGGGAGAGGCTTTAAGGATTTTGCCTCCCAGTTTGGAACATCTACAGTTGTGCACTAGGAGAGGAAATACATAACAGCTATCATATTACCTAAATTGTCCAAACAGAATATTAAAGTGCTCATCCTCACAGAATAGATATCCTGACCATGTTATATCCAAAAATAAATTGTTTAGTCCCTCAGCTAACCTTTTTCAGTTCAACAGATGAGCTAGTCCCCTTTTATTACACTAGTACCATTTAACTTTTTTTTCACTTTTTAGATCTTTAATATTCTCTACACAACATTCTTGCACATATGCCTGAATTTTAAGTCAAATATAATGTATTAGGCCTCATATTTATTCAGTTAGTTTTCAACTTGATACATCAGAATACCTGTTATTCTCATTCTCTACAAAGCCAAATGTGTATGACAGAACATTCCCTATCAGTGACATAGACCCAACTGAAGCAATTCCTGTAATTTCCCTACAAATTCATAACAGCATAATTACTCAAGATAAGCAAAGAAGCAGCATTTGAGATCAGCTTCCTGAATTAAGAGGAAAAGTTTTTGGTTTTTTTTAATAGGGATTATTCCAAGGAATATTTCAAGGGAAAATTGTGATCCTGTCTAACAAAAATAATTGTGCCACACTGACAGAAATTTACTGTGTGTGGCTATTCCAGCGTGCTGCCACAGATTTCTGGGAGGCTTGGACAACAGCAGGCAATTGCCATCAAGAAAGCAGCAGCTCCTCTTAGGCTCTCTGCAAAGTGCTGATGTGTCCACAGACTTGGTGAACAAAAAACTTGCTTTCTGTACAGCTGAAGCAAGCTGTGTCAACAAGACAGAGTTTGAATTATTACATGCTGCTGTTACATCTATAGAAGCAGAAGAAGGGAGTAGATGATTATGGCACAGAGCTCGTGGTTAGGGAGGGAGTAATAGTAGCTCTTCAGCATTAGTTGTTGATGGAAAACATCTGCTTCCTTTCCCACCCCCATGAAACAGGCACTTGGGAAATGTTCCCGGATAGTATCTCTCTGATCTGGGTCATTCCTTTACTTGGAAGTCTCATGCAATGATTGGATCCGCTGAGAAATCATTAAATATCAGACTGGAAAGCAGATAAGGGATCTGCTGCCTGCATTCCTGCATGGTGTCTGACATGTGGCATGTGGCCTCTAAGTGTATGAAAAGTGATGCCAGCCCCTGCTGCTGCAGCAGGGGCACAAGTGGCCCTTTATTCTTCCCTGGGGCAGGAGTGGGGGAAATCCAGACTCCCAGACTGCTTCCATCAGAACCCACCACATCCCAAGCTGATAATATTAACCTTCAGCTGCAGCCCACTGAGCTCAGAGGTTAACTAGCCTTACATCATGAGAGGGACAGGAATGTCACACATGATTCTGGGCAGGGGCTTTATTTTCTACTGATTACAAATATCGTTTGTTTTCGTTTTGTTTTTTTTTTCCCAGGCACATGCTTTCTTTTCAGGACTAAAGCTTTTCCATGTTCTTCAAGGTAAACCACACAAAGTATCATCATGCAAAAAATGTAAGGAATGTGATGCAAAGGAGTGGTGGTTTTGCTTAGCCACCATGTTTTCCAAGTTTGTTACCAGCACATTTAATCCACCAAAAAATAAAAAAAGAAATTATCCAGGTTTTGAAATAATGACTGAAAGAGAATAAGGATATTAGAGGGGAGGTATTTTTTCATTCTGAATCAAAATTTAACCAAAAGGCTGGCAGGATTGATTTCATGGTCTCATGAAGCAGTGCCTGCAAAGGAAGAAATGGGGACTTTCCATCTAAAGAATTTCTGATTTCAGAAAGTGTGAATACAGAACGATTCCCTAGCCAGTGTATTAATCATTCAGAGTCTGAGGGAGCTGTATTTGTATATATAAACTATATATGAACATACACATATAGAGAGAGTATATACTCTTACAGATAGGAACATTACTGAGTCTTACAGATAAGCATGAAGGAAGATAACAAGCCTTTCTTTTATATTCCTTAATGATAGACATACAGGATTTTTTTTTAATTGAGTAAGTTTATATGTAATTAGTAGATAAGTGGGGTGAGGGAGATAAGAGTTTTATTTCAAGGTGCCTTTATTTTATGTGTGTAGAATGTATCAGTGTTAAAACGGCTGTATATAATTGAGCATTTTATTCGCATTGTGTGTATGTCAGATTGGTTACTGTAATTGTGTTCAAGTCTCAAAGCAACTTGGTTTAAAACCTATAAGGACTGTAGTAAAATAAAGCAGGAAAGCAAGTCTTAAAAGTTTCCCCACACATTGGTGGACTATGATAAAGCATCTCTTCATAGCTAAAGCATCCAACCATTATGCTTCATAAATCCAAATCTGTATTACTCACATTTATTTACAATATTTTGGGAGAAACCTGGCACCATACCAGAAATACAGTTTAAAAAGCAATAAATGTCAGAGAAAAAAATCCCTTCTGTCATCAAGTGATAAAAGAAGAGTTTGCTAAATATATGGTGATGAATTAAAATATTACTAGTAAGACAGAGCCTATACATAATCTTGGAAGAGAAATTCTGGAGATGAAGAGATACTGTAGCACAAGCTAGCTGTTCTGTAAATAACAAAATAAAACACTACAATGAGCGATCTGCTTGCTCTTAATGAAGAAAATTGGAAATTCTCATACTGTATTTATTTATTTACTTTAAAAGGACATGATTTCTTTCATTTATTTTTAAGCATTTGGGAATATTAATTAAAATGTCTAAGGAAGGCATCGGGGGAGACGGATTTGAAGTAGCAGGTTCTGAGTCTTATTCTGCTCCTTGGTCTGTGACAAATCAATTTAAAAACCCTGATTTGGCTTCCCTGATACACAGAATGGGATAATAAAGCCAAGAAATTGTTCCCCTAAATACAGGCTCATCTCTCTTGATTCAGTGGGACTGTTGCTCACTTCTGTTGTTCACTAAAGTCTAAATCCACAACAGCCTTCTGGGGGAAAACCCCAAGAAAACTACAAATCTCAAAGCTGGGATTCCAAAAACTCCTAAACCCTATTCCTGAAGTGTTGCTAGTGGAAAAGCAACGAAGAGCAAAACTGCATTGACTGCTTGTGTCCCACCATAACAAGGTTTGTTGATGTGTGGCAGGGAATGCTTTTGCCGAACAGCATAGCAACAGAACATTTATCCATGATCCTGGACATTTGGATTAAGTGTTCTCTACCCACTTGTTTGAATACTTTTCTACCATTCAAATATGTTTTTCGTCAGTGACACAAAGGTGTCAGCATGCCATTACTACTGTCATAGTGGCCCACCATTTTAGAATACATAAACCTGTACTTTGTCTTTGAAAGCTATGGGGAAAAATCAGAAAAATGTGGATAAATACACTCAACAGCCAGCCACAGGACCTCCTCCTGAACATGTTGGCAACCTCATGTAAGAAGGCTGTCAGATTTTACAAGCCCTGCTGTGATGTGGCCTGGCTCAGGAGGTCACATGTGAGGCAGTTCCCCTGCTGAAATTGT
Source organism: Rhabdornis inornatus (assembly GCA_013397075.1). Classification (NCBI taxonomy): domain Eukaryota; kingdom Metazoa; phylum Chordata; class Aves; order Passeriformes; family Rhabdornithidae; genus Rhabdornis; species Rhabdornis inornatus. Next base: position 1,042,598 of record VWZS01008197.1, on the reverse strand, counting down.
TTCAGTGTGCATGAAATAATTGAATCCTCACAAGACAGAGTAAGAGATCATTAAAAAAGTGCAGAGAGATGGTAAAGAAGTAGTCAAGACTGGTGTTCCAACATGTACTAAAACAGAGTAGCTAGAAAACACTTGAAAGAATGTTGTATGGCCCAGTAGGTTAGATACACATTTGATGATGCTAAAACATGTGTTCCTGTATTCCCTTAATTTAGAACAAATGCTTTCATTTTTAGATTGACAGGGAAAGCCATCTCTCTTCATCTGTTTCATCAGAAAGGGTTGGATTTAAACACTCAGTACTTAGGCCACCAGTGAACATTTCAGTCTCTAAGCTTCAGCCCTGTGCCATATACAAGTTAAATGAACAAATTATGCAGGACAAAAGAATTGTTAGTTTGTTAGCCTAAGATGGCAGGAGTATGAACTCTTACTGGGCCATGCCTGATATTATTGATTCCAATGAATAAAAGGACTTACTGCCCTAAGTACCTACAAATCAGGAATGTTTTCCAATTCTTTTCTTATGTAAACAGTTTCTGCTGCTGTCACAAAGATATTATTGGTGGACAAAAGGAAAAAAAATCTGTGTGGTAATGAATGTCAAGCTGGCTTTCATAAGCTATCACACTCCATTAAGATGAAGGATAGGCTGAAAAAATATACACCCCCACAAGGTAATATAAATGCCCATAGCCAACAGGATCAAAAATTTGGCAGCTTTTACACTGAAATTTCTGATATCATAGAGAAGGCTGCTTTGACAGGCATTGCCAAAGCCCTGTCTTATGGCAAGGGCAACAGGAAAAGTAACTGGGACTTTCTTCAGACATGAAAAAGCCATTTCATTTCCCTAGAGGTGTTACAGAAAGCTGTTAGAGAACATTGGTTACTTTAGCACAAAGGAGGCCTGAAGGATAATCCAAAAAGCAGACATGGGTTTGGAAAAATATCCTAGATTGCATAATTTCATCAAGGTTACCATCAGAGAGCTACTTAAAAAGTCAAAATGGAAAATTATGGCTTTTACCTTACGAAGTGATTCAACACATCTAGTGTTGATAGGAGCAGGGTTGGGTGGACAGAGGAAGTTATAAAAGTCAAACCTAAATTATATATGTAAATCTTTAAAAGAAAATATTATGTAAAATTTTGGGTGGAGAAACATTACTGTTAGAGATTTTTTCCAGCACCTAAATGCTAAAAAAAGTAGCCCTTTTTTTAACAAGGAAGTAACATTCAAACAGTAAAAAAAAAAATTGCATTTATGACTGTTGATGTTTATTCTTCTTTTCTTCTAACAGATCATTAACCCATAACACAACGCATTTCTGAGTCTGCCTTGGTCTACAAAGATACAAAGGCCATGGGAATATTTGAAAAGACCTCCTTCAAACTCTGATGGACTGTTGTCTTTCCTTGCCTAATTTCCTTAAATTTTCCAAAATACTGTGGCATTATTCCCCTTTTTTTCCCAGCAGTGTAAGGGAGAGTCCAATCGCAAGTGAATGTGAGGGAAAGGGCTTGTGACATCAATTTCAGTGAATTTCTACACCTTTGAATGAGAGCATCACACAGTTGGGTATCAGAGCACTCTGAATATTAAATTAGCACTACTGAAGGACAGCTACACATTGCAAAGATGTCTTTAAAGAGAAAAGTACTTTTCTGATCTTTCCTTTTTCATCTGTATAGCAAAACTTCCATTAGAAAGGATTCTTTCATTTTATTGGCTTCACTATGCAATGTTTGAATACAAAAAGTTTTTATGGGTTTATAAAAAACCTTAAGGTTATACTCCAAATAAAAAAAAAAAAAACAAACAGAACAATCCCCTCCCCCCCCACCTGTCTGTAAAGTACATAAATATAAATACATATAGGTGCTTGTGTATCCTGAAGGCCTTCCAGTCAGAGAAGTGTAGCTGAGATTATTTCTTTAACTCCATTTACTTGGCATCAGTTATGTATACTTTCAATGCTGTCTTCAGAGAGGAAGATTCGGTTTTGTTTGCTTCTTTAAATTGAAAAATCCATTTCCATTTTCCTTCTGGGAAAGATGGCTGGAGAGCATTAATCTTTGAGTAGAGATAAATTATAGGAGAAGTAATAAAAACAAACAAAATAGTAAATTGTGTAGAGCATACATTGAGACTTCTTTTCACCTTTTCTCCTTACATAAAGGCACAGCTAGTGAAAATGGAATTGAAGTAGTGAAATTATTGCTATGGTTAGAAAAGGTGACTAAGCCTTGTTCCTATACAGTTTCCTATTACAAGTTTTTTTGCTCCAGTCTCTGAAGCAATTGCTTCTGGACACTTTTCCATACAGGACATCAGGCTCCATAAACCTGTTGGTTTGCACCAACTTTTGATTTCTGTTGGTCTTTTCTAAACCAGCTGATGTAGGTTTTGTTCCTATGAGATCATGCGCGCAACATTTTCTCCTAAGTCTTCCTAAATTTCCCTCTGCTTCCCTTGAGCAGACTTACATTCTTTTAGGCAAGCTCTATGGCACAGTTAATGCCATACATTAAGATAATTTTAAGTGTTTGGATAGAGTCACACCTATTATCAGAGACTCATTGCATTTTGTCAGATCTTTGGCAGAACTTAAAAAAAATGCTAAATTGCTACGAGAAAGCTTTTGCTTTTTGTGGTCTGAAGATCGATAGCAAATTAAAAAAAAAAGACAGGCTATGCCTGTGCTGGAGTTGTAATTTAATGTATTGCTAACATCTGCTTCCTTTGCATGACTAAGCACACTCACATTTTTATTTGTTCTGTATTACCAAAATTTTCAGTTCTTTGTATGAACAATGTGTTACTGTCACATTTAATACAGAAATCCTGCATGAAGGAGCTCTCACACATTTAGGTTTAATGCTTCCAGCTTCCATTCCTTCCTCTGAAGGGCTATGAACCCACTTCTTATGCCTTGCAGGTGAAGGTTTGAATCAGTAAATGACAGACTTATGTGAGAGCAGATGCTCTCATGCCCTCTTCTTGTGATTGTTCCATTTTAATGTTAAATATAATATTAATATTCCATATTCAGTAGAGCAGAAGGAGGTGAACAAGCACCTGAACAGAAATGTGACCCAATATGTTCACTCCTAGTGTACTTGCCTAGAAAAAAAGTAAATGCTCTTGCTCTCCCTGCTACAATCCATACTTAAAATGCTTAAATTTGTGCTGGCATTTCAAGAGGAGCCCAGACTTCTCAGCAAACACTCTTATAACAAGGCACAAGCTGTGCTTCATCTCTGGTCCACACCACACAGAACTGTTTCAGCAGGAAGGATGAGGACTGAAGAGTACAATAAAGACCAGGGTTTGAAGACTTATGTGGAATAATTAATTAAACATATCCAAGAAGAAAGGAAAGATTCAAACATCTAAACCTCTTACTAGTGGAAGCTAATGGCTAATCCACAGAGGAAATGAGGGTCAGAATAGGAGGAGAATTTTTTTTTCTTGCTTTGCACAAACACAGTATAGAAGTATCTTCTAAGGATGAGCCTCAGCTGATGAGAGAAGTGAGGACAACTCAGTGTTTCAATTCCACTGGGCATTAAATCAGGATTAGCAGTCAGACAGTTACATGTCTCAAGAGTTCTTAAGTAGAACTCCATGAAAATTAGTGACCTCCTGATGCTAAGGATGCAGCTGAGTGGGGATCATTTGACTATCTAAACTTTACTTTAGGTAATGATAAGTCTAAGCACTTTAGATGAGCAAGGGCCTGCTGGCAAAAACCAAAGCCATGCTTACGTCACCATGCATCAAGCTGGGCCAGCACGATGCTCTGAGCTCTCAGCTCCAGCCCTGCCCCAGGCTGCTCCCACTGCCCACAGGGTGCTCTAGTGCCAGCTGTTTTCCAACAGCATGGATAGCAATTCCCAGCTTGGTGTCAGCTCCAGCTCCATCTCAGTAGACATCAGAAAGCCTGAGAGGTTTTATGGATCTAGTCCAAGTCACGAGAACATAGAGATTGGTCATGATACTTCAGCCTGAAATTGCAGGTGACAAAAAAAAAGCAACTTTGCCATCCTAAAAGCTTAAAAGTTGTTGAAAGTCTGAACAGAAGCTGTAATTATGAGTTCAAACCTCAAAAAAATAATTGCATAAAATAAAAAAAGACACAAACCCTGTGTTTTCCGCCCGTTACTCTGTTTGTCAGCTTGTGACTAAGCTCTCCAGCACCAAAAATGTGGGCAGTATCCTGCAGATGAGTCAGTTGATCTGGGGGTCAACATAAAGTCAAACATCAGCCTTTCAAAGGCTCCTTCACTAACCTCTTTAGGCTGCCTAGAGCCGTAACTTGTGTACAAAACAAGTGATCAGCACAGCAACAAATCCTTAAAGTAAATGGAGGAGTAGCACTGTACATTTAATATATGTCTAGACAATAGCCATAGTGTTAGTTTCTGAATTACAGCATAACAAACAGGGGCATATACAGGTTAATTAGTAATAAAGTTGAACTATTAAAGCGGATCTCAGTTAATTCATTGGTTTTCAAAGTATTTTAGGCTAGATGGATTCTAGCCAAGGCTCCAAGTGTATGAAACAGTGATTCATGGCTAATAAGGGCAAATGCCCTAGAGATACGAATATTTGTTACCCCAACATGCTGACCTTTTCCCAAAGAGGCAGAAATTTAATTATCTCCTTTGAAAAGCACAATTATAGAAAAAGTCAAAACCTGATTTATATTCAGTTTCTGCATTTTTCACAGACAAATAAGTAGGGAAAAAGAAAAACTGAAAGAACATTTGAAAATAGCCAGTATCAAAATTAATGTATGTGTGTGAGTGTATTTTGGGGGACTGAAGAAGATTTCTTCTGCTGCTAGTTTTGTCAGCTCTTTCAATTTTGAAAGGTTTGACCACATGACACAAACCTTTATTTACAACAAAGTCAAAACTCAGAAAACTGCCTTGTCTCTCTCTCTCTCTCTGTCTCTGTCTCAGCTCTGGTTGGGTTTATTTGCTCCACTGGCAAGGTAAATAACTGGTCAGAGGGGTTGGTGACAGATCCCCAGTGGCAGAGACCAGAATGTAGCTGGCAGTTCCAGTTTCACCACCAGAAGCTTCCAGCACATTCCTGCACTGGCACGCCTTTCACGGGCTGCTGCTTCAACTCTGAGTGCAAATGCCAAATAAAAAGGGGCTGTGGTCAAAAAATTAAATTCTGAGAAGTTTTATTCAAAGATGTATTTTTTATCTGCTTTATTGTATGGGGAATTTTCTGCATTAATTTTGTTTCTTGTACCAAGACTCCTCCAACAGCTAAAATCATGACACTGTGAAAATGTACGGATTAAGTCAGCAATTGTCCACGGTTAAGCCATCTACATTAAAACATAACAAAAAAAGCCTTCTTAATTATAAATGGCAAAAAAGCTGAATGCAGATTAGCTGACAGACTTTCATCAAGTATGATTCTTTTACAGTGATCTGAGCTCTGATCTACTGTACTCACACAGGATCCCTGGGGAATCTATCTCCTGTAAGATCATATCCTAATTTGCTCAGGTAATATTTTCAGCAATTTGATGTCTTCCTACCCCCTTTCCCACCAGTAAAGTAAATCATATTGTGGTCATTAAGTAAACCCATTCATCCAGTTCCATTTGCTATAATTCTGCCTGCTACCGTGTAGCCTGGGGCTATTGATCAAGCATAGCATTCCCATCCAAGAGTGTGTATGTGAGCATGTGTTTAATTAGAAACTTAATTTATTGCAATGACAGCATGGAAACTTTTAAACACAGGAATTTGCAGCCCTATTTTCAGCTCTTAAAAACATACATGCCTTGTTTGATTGCAGACCAGTTACTTCATTTATGCCAAAAAATATTTCCATGACTAAAATTAAATACGAAAATGTTTCATTCATCTACTTTTCATACATTCCCTTTAAGAGTTTATAAGCCTCCCAAAGGTAGAAACAAAAGTTTTTTGAAAGAGTGTATGTCTTTGCTACATTACAGAACCACAGAACCACTGTGGGATTGGAAGGCACCTCCAAACCCCTGCTCAGAGCAAGATCACCCATAGAGGTTGCTGTGGACCATGTCTAGTTGGCTTCTCATTATCTCCAAGGATGGAGATTCCATAGCCTCTGTGGGCAACCTGTGACACAGCCCAGCCACCACCCTCACAAAATAAAGTGTTTTCTGCTGGCTACATGTGATTTGTTGTATCTCAGTTGATGCATGTTGCCTCCTGACCTGTTAGTAGGAGATACTGAGAAGAGTCTGACTCTGCCTTCTTTACTTCCTCAACTAGGTTTTTATATACATTTTATATATAAATTTATATATAAAATCAATATGCATTGGTAAAACCCTGCTGAAGTCAAGATAAACACCACCTACTGCTTGCCCTTGTTTACTGAGCCCATCACTTCATCAGGAAAGGTTTTCAGGTTGGTAAGGCATGGTTCTCCTTCATGAATCCATGCTGGCTACCCCAAATCACCTTGTTTGGAAATGATTTCTGAAAGACTGAAGTGAGGCTGTGTGGCTTGTTGCTCCCTGAACCCTCCTTCTTGAAGACAGAGGTGACATTTGCTTTCTTCCAGGTCCCAGAAGTCTTATTCATCAGCACAGCCTTTCACAAATGATGGAGGGAGAACTGGCAGTGACAGGGGACAGCCCCCTCAGTACCTCCTGGCTGTAAACCATCAGGTTCCAGGGATTTATGTATGTCCAGGTTGTTTAGATGTTCCCTTATCAGGTCCTCCTCCAGCAAGGGCAAGTCTGCCTTGCTACAGACTTTTCCTCAGGTCTCAGGAGCCTGGGATTCCAGTAACCAAAACTTATCAGTGAAGATCAAGGTGAAGAAAGCACTGAGAACCTCACTATCTTCCATGTGTCTTGTCAGCAGGTCGCCTGTGCTGTTTTTGCAACAGATCCACATTTTCCATGGTCTTTCTTTTCATGTTGAATTGTCTGTAGAAACCCTTTCTGTGGCCATTCAGATCAGGTGCAACTCCTGGTGAGCTCTGGCTGTCCCAGCCCTGTCTCTGCACACATGGACAGTGTCTCTATATTCACCTCAGGTCATCTGCCCCTGCTTCCATGCCTCACATATCATTTATGTTTGAGTTATATCAGGATCTTGTCTGCTATCCAGGATTCCTGCCACCTTTGCAAGGCATGAAGGGGTCCAAAGGAGGGGTGTGCCCAGCTGACAGCACCATTCCAGAGCAGCAGCATGTGTTGCCATTTTCTGCCTGAAGCACTGAAGGCTGTCACAACCATTTATTTGGGGCACTGCAAGCCACATAACTATTATTTTCCCCCATAGGAATCCACCTCCTGTTGACTGTGGAGCCAGAGCCTGCTGTGGGGACCTCTCCTCTGAGGACACAGAGGCTCCCAGCTCTGTGATGGAGGTCACCATCCCTCCCTGGTGGCCACAGCCCCGCTGGCTGTGCTGCAGGGAAGGCTCCAGCCTGGGAGGGGGATGCAGCCAGGGCAGGCTCAGGTCACTGCCTGCTGATCACCTGCAGCACACACATGAGCTGAATGACAGAGTGAGCAAAAGCACCAGTGAAGCAGACAAATGTGATAAAAGATGCTGTGAGGGCAGCTTGAATGATTCTGTGAAGAGCACTGGCTTGTCATCGGGGTACTAAAACCTTGGAAAATTCACATTAGAGGGATGCAGTATTTTTCTCTTTTCTTGGTCATAACATAGCAATCCCAAGGTCGACTGCACAACTAAAACTTAGATTACAATAGGCAAATTGAGCTTTCATAATTTTCATCTGGAATATCAGACTAAAACACCTCCCTCACGCCCTTTCAAATGAGAACTTTCTCTAGCTCTCCCTCATTCCTTCCAATTGTAAAGACCTTACCCACTGCCTATATTTCCTACCTATTTCCTTCTAAATTTACAATTTTTCCTAATATTTTTGTATTCAATATGAACATGCTTACTGCAAGAACAGAAACAGCTCACTCCTCTCTTACAAGGCTGCAGCTGAAGTGCTTCTACTAAGATTAAAGGAAAATCCCTCCTAGGTATGATTTGATTTGAGCATTAGCAAGATGTCTGCCAAGATATTAAAGATAATTACAATTATCCAATATAGCACACACTCTTCTAATATACTATTTAATTTATTTATTTCCAATATAGACTGTGTTTCATTAGCTAATACTTCATTTCCAGCAACCATAAGGGGCTGTCAAAGAAGTTGGCTAAGAAAAAAGCAGAGATAACCTCAAGATTCATTGTCTTCCCAAGTGGAACACTCCTGGTCACAGAAGCTGGAGAACAGGGAGAAAGAGCTTGGGCTGCTGTCAGGAATACCTTTCAACCCTATTTTGGAAATAAATAGGAATTGTACCAATTCCTCCATATCCCATATTTTGTCCCTGGACATATGAGAAAAACAATCAAAAAAGAGACTGACAGAAAAGTTTTCTGTTCTGTTCCACTTTATGTTCAGTACTAGTAAAGAAACTTAGATGTGGCAAAGAAATGAGAGGGGCCTGTGTTCTCTGCTACAGTTTGACAATTTTATTTGTCATCTTCCCTGTAAAATCCATATTTTTAGATGTTTAACATGTTTTTTTTAATCATAGGAAGGAGACAAAAAGACTCATGCAAAACTGTCAAGCACTAAAGAGATTATGCTCAATGTCTTTCCAGTAGTTTGATATTTCCCTGAATGCATTCCAACTGCTGAGTGGGGTTGAGTTTTTTTGAGAACATATTAGAAAATGCATAGACCCCTAATGTTTCCTCTCTTGTGTTCCCAGCAATAATTAGATCAACTTCTCCCTTTCTGGGGGGAGAAAGCTATCTTTATCACATGAAACACTGTTTTCCAGTTTTCATCTCCAGATGTCTAAGAAGCCCAATTCTAAGAGTTGCCCAGAGGTGCACATCCCTGACTGGGACAGACACAGTGGGGCTGTGATGCTTTAAAGAATCAGTCCTTCCCTATGGTGGTTTGTGGTTTTATAAGGAAGACAGAGACTCAAAAGCAATGTTGTAACCAAGGACTCCAGCTTATGGAAAAGGTTAAATTTATTGTGCGTTTTTCTATTTTATTATTCATTTTACTTCTTTTTCTTGCTTCATCCTCCACTTACTGAAGGCAGCTCTATCAAAGGGATGTTTCACCCCCTGGTTGTCCCTCCAGAACAGGCAACAGAAACTAATTTTTCTATCTCATTCTTAAAATACTCTTTTCTACATTTCCTCTGTTTCTTCTCACAACATTAGAGCTGTACCAAAGTTTTTGATTCCGTGAGGTTTTTTACTTCTTTGTTGTTACTTGCAATTAACTTAACAACGTATCACTCATCCACAGAGGCTTTAAATAATTTATATTTTAGGTTTTGCTTTGCAGTATTTCCTCCCAATCCTTTTGCAAATTATTCCTTTTTTTTGTCCTCAAGAGTTCTTCGCTCATAAACACTGCCAATCTATTTTACTTAATACATTTCTGATTGTATTAAATTGGAACATTTACATGTTAATACACCTGTATTTGTACCCAAAATCCATCCCTAATGATCATGGTACTTACCATATCCATTTTACTTAATAAAATTCAGTCTGAAGTTTTTCCTTGCTGAGTTGCCTGTAACACATACTGATATAAAAATGAGTTCTACATGAAACTCTAGTCCTCCTTATTAATGATTGAATAAATTATACAAATTAAAATTCCCTAGATATCACTGCAGTCACTAATCTAATGCTCTCAGCCATCTCTGAGTGTGCTTCCCTACCCTGAACCACAGGTGGTAAACACTTTTTCCTTCCCCCTCAATACTTCAATTTAAACTGAGTCCAAATTTCCACACTCCCCTTCATTTTTAATAATCCTCATCACAAGCTGAAAGGAGTTATTAACTCACAGTGCCACCTTTCCCAATTTTCCTTACAAAATATTCTGATGCAGAGGGTGTCCTCTGAATTCCTAATCTAGTCATTACAGCACACACTACACAAATAAGAATTGACATAGCATTACCCTAAGTTCTGTAAATAGTATTAGTAAAAGTAAAAGAAATATTTACAACTGTTGTCAATAGAAACACTATTGAGACCTTGTATAGAATTTATGTGCCCACATGTTTTTTTTATTAACTGATTTAAGGTTAATATTTTAAAGTTCTTGTTGTTTTAATAAAAATATATGACAACCAAACTTCTCTTTCTTCTGAACCAACAGGGCAAACATCTTGGGCTTCAGAAGAGGAGCTTCTTCTAAAATTCTGTTTAAGACCCCTAATCTCTGTAGCAGATTCATTTAAATATACATAATAAAGGGAGTATAAAATTGAATAAAAACACTGGCAAGCTGCTGCCATGCTGGAGACTGATTCCCTTTGTATCTTCACACTGTCATGAAGATTGCTTTTCCTGCTTCTCCTCTCTCTTCCTTGCCCCTCTGTTTTTTTCCCATATCCTTGTGAGGGTGGACTGGGTGAATGAGGAGCAACAGGTTGCTGATTGCTTGTTCATACACAGCTGTGGACAGACAAGCTATTCAAAGTTTTCCTGGGTTAGAAGTATTAGTACTTACTTCAGTATCTCTCACCCAACAGTTGTCAGTCGTCATGAACTTGTAGAACTGAAAAAATCCTGGAAAAGCTCTGTCTTTCCATCTAGTTAAAACTGACCCATGGGTTCAGATGTTAATGGAAAACAGAAGGAGCAGAGACACAGGACAGCATGCAAAAGCAAACTTCCTTTTTCAGCAGCCCAGGCTAAAAACTAGGAAAGAGAATTATGTCTGTCCAATCTACACTTCATTTTGTGCCTTAAAGGGTACATCACGCCCAGGAAGCCAGCTTTTCACATTCCTTCTCTAAATTTAGTAGTGTCAAAGAAAATCATGGGTGTGTTCTGATTACTTGGCTGCCAGAGAGAAGTACTTCCTTACTGCTTCCCTTATATACCATAGGCCAGAAATCTCTATTTCTTTGTGCTATATATGGAACAATATGACCAGTCCTCGTGCATCAATACTAGTGGAGCTTAAAAAAATCAATTAAAAGTAAGTACCAAAATCAGGCATTTCTTCTCCTCATTCATGAAAAGTGAATTTCCTTTACCTGTAAAATATCAGAACAATATTCTGGACAGTGGATTTTAAAAAGAAGTTTTCTGCCTGTCCGAGGATGACTTGAAACTTCAGGATGCACAAATGAGAAATCAGTATCTGGAGAGCATCGCTTCTCAGATCTATGCCTGCACATCAGTAAGCAAGGCACTTGAAAGCCTGGAAAAAAACAGAAGTTTGCCTCAGTCTAATATTGCACTGAGTGGCATAAGAATGTGATTCTTCCTCTCAGCCTACCCTTCCTATCTTATTCTACTAAGGCGGGAAATGCACAGAGTAAAGGTACCTTGCATTTCTTCCCAGAACAAATTAAAACAGTTCTCTGTTATTTTTCCTGTGCCAGAGTAGATACTCGACAAGAGGCCTCTCAGCTAATATTTCCTTACTACATGCTATTTCACCGCTTCTTTCAAGGCTTTATTTGGGACATTAGTAAGTCTTCTACTTTATTTTAAGCATGGTAAAGTCCAGAAATAGGATTGGAGAAATGTTCTGGGACAAGAATACAAACGGTTTCTGTAGTCTGTGTTCATTATCAGTCCCTCGTTGCCATCCATTCTTTCTATGTCCTTACTTCTTCAGCATCTTTTCAGATTTCCTTTCTTCTGGCTCCTCTTTTTCCATTGACTTAAAATACACCAGTGTTTTAAAATGATAAATCAAATTATCTTTGTTCTCTTTTCCCCCTCTAAGATTCATTTGACTGATGTACACTCATAACTTACTTTATAAATATTTCTGAACTTCATTTGCTTTTTTCTCATTCTTTTTAAAGCCAGAAGGATTTTATTCTGAAGTGCTTTCTGCAGCTACAGGACTTTAAAACTCATTTTTCTCTGTAAAATAAACACTGACATTTTATCACAATCATAGGCCTTCAGCTAATTAGAACTTTAAGAGAAACAAAACTGTTGCAAAATCTGTGGTAAAACAGAGTTAGCAGCACAACAATTCCTGATGTCCATCTTCAATGTGCTAAAAGGGAGACAAGGAAAAAAGAAAACCACATCAGAAAAATACAGAAATGGGCCAAATAAGTCCCATTCTCTTGGACTGGTGTGTTAGAAGCAACCCTCCTGTGAACAGCTCTCTAACATGCACATGGTTCTTGGCTGACAGCATGTTTTCCTGCTCAGAGATGATGAATTTGGATTAATATATTCATTGTATATTTTGTGTCTATGCTCAGAAAAAATACACACCCACATATTTACGTGCTATCACTTTTTCATTGGGCAAAAAACATATTGTTTGAACTTACAGAAATGACCAGTGGCAATAAATCATAGCATGAAATACATTTGGTATGTCACTTTTGTCAGTAAGCCATGGGGGAAAGGGAAAAAAAAATATTTCATGCATATGTTTTAGGGACATTTTGTTCCTGTCTCATTGTCTCACTTTTCCTGATTCCAGTCAGAAACTCAGCAAACAAGGACTGACTTGTTTAGCACCTTCCAAATGTGCTGAAACGAGTTTAGGCACAGCCCACACAGAATGCTATTTCTGTTTACTCAAGTCCAACTCTCCTCTACGACTGAGGATTGTGGATCAAAGATCAGCCAGCAGGCAACAGATATTTCATTTCCAAATCTTGCAGAAGAAGACCAAAAAAAGTTGTCATTTTACCAGGCTTTCCACAAAATAAGTGTAAGCATCATGCAGGTGGGTTTTATATAAAATACATATAAGGATAATAAAATGGGCTGAATCGAACATCAGAATATATTAATCAATAAACTATGACAACAGATTTTGACAGCAAGGTGACTATCCACTTTTCATAAGGCTTATTTTGTA
>VWZS01008197.1:1009040-1029465 GCA_013397075.1 Rhabdornis inornatus | reverse complement strand
AAGGGAAAGGGAAAGGGAAAGGGAAAGGGACTCAGAGTCAGAAGCCCAGGCTTTATTTATTTCTTTGTAATAAAATTTGTATTCTCTCCAATTCTGCACATGCACAATTCTCACCTAGGGTGGCAACCTTTGTGCCCCATTTGCTTTCTGTCTCTTTATCCTAATAGGGTCAGAATAAATGTTATATTACTCTGTGAATGCCAGAGAGAAAAGTATTCTTGAGACGAAAAATAAAAGGATATGGAAAGGAGAATGAAGAAAATAAAGACCAAGTGGAGATTTCCTGGATACTAGGGAACTCGCCCAATTTGACAACAGACAGGCTTGAAACTCNCAAGGAAAAAAGAAAACCACATCAGAAAAATACAGAAATGGGCCAAATAAGTCCCATTCTCTTGGACTGGTGTGTTAGAAGCAACCCTCCTGTGAACAGCTCTCTAACATGCACATGGTTCTTGGCTGACAGCATGTTTTCCTGCTCAGAGATGATGAATTTGGATTAATATATTCATTGTATATTTTGTGTCTATGCTCAGAAAAAATACACACCCACATATTTACGTGCTATCACTTTTTCATTGGGCAAAAAACATATTGTTTGAACTTACAGAAATGACCAGTGGCAATAAATCATAGCATGAAATACATTTGGTATGTCACTTTTGTCAGTAAGCCATGGGGGAAAGGGAAAAAAAAATATTTCATGCATATGTTTTAGGGACATTTTGTTCCTGTCTCATTGTCTCACTTTTCCTGATTCCAGTCAGAAACTCAGCAAACAAGGACTGACTTGTTTAGCACCTTCCAAATGTGCTGAAACGAGTTTAGGCACAGCCCACACAGAATGCTATTTCTGTTTACTCAAGTCCAACTCTCCTCTACGACTGAGGATTGTGGATCAAAGATCAGCCAGCAGGCAACAGATATTTCATTTCCAAATCTTGCAGAAGAAGACCAAAAAAAGTTGTCATTTTACCAGGCTTTCCACAAAATAAGTGTAAGCATCATGCAGGTGGGTTTTATATAAAATACATATAAGGATAATAAAATGGGCTGAATCGAACATCAGAATATATTAATCAATAAACTATGACAACAGATTTTGACAGCAAGGTGACTATCCACTTTTCATAAGGCTTATTTTGTAGAATATTGTTTCAGTTCAGGTCCACATTAACTGTTTTCTCTTAGATTACACCATTAAAAATACTATTTCCTTTTAATAGGTTATCTAAAATGCTTTTAAGATGTGTTTATGGCATATCTGATGATATAATGAAGTTCATTTAGCTCCTATAAATATTCTTAAAGGGGTGTTTTCAGCAGGTCATTCTTCTTCCACACCAGGCCACGCAGTGATATATGATGCCATTAGTAGGCCATCCTCAGCCCAGTTTCTCCACCAGATGTATATATTTTTAATTATTCTTTCTTTGTCACAGAGAGGGACATTTTACTGTTTGCTGTACTGAAAGTGGCAGGCAGTTGATAAAGTGCTCCATGGACCTGTCTTTCCACTCATCAATTCCTTGCAGGTGTACAGTTTTGCTTTTAAACACTATAATTTTATGTCAGAGGAGATGTATACAAGCTTAGGGGGTCTATTCAATAAGCCATAAATTCTCAGGGAGGTTCTTTATATTACTTGGAGTTGGGGTGCCTTTGCTGTTTTCAGCTCAACATAGTTCTTGTTTTCACATTGATCTAGAAGCTCATAGTCNAACTCCTAAATTCTTTAAAAAAAAAAAAAGGTATAAGCTCAGTATCAGGTACTAGTTAAGATTTTTGGTGATAGTGCTATATCTATACTTCCTCCTCATGCACCTGATATTATAAGGATGTGATCAGCTGGAAGGTGCTAAGGACTGTTGTTTGGGAACAGCAAGAAATGTACACACCCATTTCAAATTTAGCTCCCTGTCTTGACAGATGATTTCATATATTTGCTCTTTAGGCTGAATTCTCTCTCAAACATACGACTATGGCTCAAAACTAGTTTCATTATTGGTTTGGATCCATTTCTATACTGCCCAACAGGCAGTGAAACAAGCTGTCACAGAGGTGGTAGAGCCATGTTAATGCAGAGCTCTGCTAAGGTGAATGCCTCTAAGCCAAGTAGTTCTTCCATAAAGAATAACATAAAGACAACAGAAATGGAAAATATGTCATTGATGCATGGGATTTATTACACATATTAACCACTTTTTCATCAAAATTCTGTGACTCTCAGGTTAATCCATGCAACTATATCTTGCACATATGGCTCTTTTTTCTTTTCCATTTTATCTATTACAGAGCAGTTAGTACCTAGGCATTTTTCCATTGGAAGAGATTATCAATATAATCACAGTAATCTCTCAAACTCCTTTCCCACAAATTAAAGTTGTGTTCTATAATGTCTCTCTAAAATACACAGCATTTTTTACTCAGTGCTTAGCTTTATTTTCTCTTCTTTCTCTGTGTCTTCTCTAGCTTCATAATATCTTGCCCTTGTTAGATCAAATCTATGGTAGATAACCAAGCTAGTATTTTTTCAGAGATAAAACTCAGTCCTCCAAGTCAATATTTAGCACTCTCAAATACCTCTCAAAAACATTGAGGTGAAATAAAAATCTTTTTAATTGCTCTAATCCACTGATTTATTTTGTGTAAACTTCCTCCATCCTTAAAACATGTTAATATATGCAATAGACATTTAAAGTGGCAAGGCAGATTTAAAAAAGAGAGGACGGACTAGACTCTCTGAACAAACCTAGTGATTTATAGATCCTAATATTTTTCAGTAATGTCACTGCTAACATATTTTGAGGTTAAAACTGAATTATATCAGTTATTATATCAGCCATTATATAAAACATTAATGAAATTTTAGTGTAGCAGCTGAATTTTACACGAGTCCAAAATCAGGAAATGTGCCTTCAAGTAGCAAACTAAAGCACCTAAACTAGGAGGGCCCTTGTTCTGTTCGTGGAGAAACAGAAAATCAGCCCACCTAAAACCCCAGTTTGCACCTGGCATCTCCTGAACTTATAAGTGGCTAAACTTATATCATGGAAAGCACTCACTCCACTGCAAAATTCTTGGTCCCCATTCACAAAGAGACCCCTGACTACCCAAGATGGACCACGTTTCTCTTGGGTAAAAGGTTCATGTCCACACTGAATGTTGGAGCATCTACTGTGCTTTAAAACTAAATCAAACCCAAAACTCCCAAAACAATAACAAAAAAACCCTAGTAACAAACCAGAACCAAAGTAAACCAACAGCTACTTTCCTTCCCCCTGCACCAAAAAGTAATACCAAATCCAAAAAACACAAAAAGGATTAAAGAGCAAACCTGAACACCTGTACTCTTATCTCTCCATGCCTCATAGTTTTCTCACTCCCTTAGTTTGCTTTGACCCTCACCAGCAACCTGCCCAGATCACACCTACCATGTTCCTGATTACTTTAGACTGTTACTTTCAGACATAGGGCTTGGTCTCTGGTCCTTTTTTAAAATTTAGCATGTTAGTTTTATGTGCTTTATTCTGGGTGAATTCATGCCTATGGATTTAATATTGATAATAAAATGGCTTCAGTTCTTCAAGTGATATTTACTACGGACCATAGGTTCACACACCAAAAAAAATCTTCTTTCTTTCGTTGTACAAATGTCTGCAGTGAAGCAGCAATTAATGAAAAAACCAACAAAATTATTCTATTTAATTATTTTATAAAGCAAATTGTTGCATTTACAACCATAGTATATGACTACATTATTTGTAAACTTTCTCATTGGGTGTGATGTCTCAGAAAAGCAATAAAACCTTATGTTATAAGCTGATTGTTACCTCAACATACAGGTAAAAGTATATATACACACTTTTTTCTTCGGCATAAAGTGTCAAAGAGGTCTTGCTGCCAGTAAAGACCAATTTATTGCAGTATGTGCATAAACATATTGCAATCAAATATCTATCAGTGAAGAATTTGCCTTTCCTTAGCTTAGTCCTGGTATGTCAAATGCCATACTGGGAGAGAAAGGTAAAATATAATCCACACATATTTTAACTCACTTAAAATAACTCTGCTTGCTTTGTCCATCAGAAAAAGTAGATAGCCACAACTGGGCATGGCAAAAACATGAAATCTGTGGAGACTAGTCTCTCTATTAACTTTCAAAAATCAATTGAAATAGAACAGTAAAACAGAAGTAAAAGATTTTTCAGACAGACAACTAAGCTGCAGTAAAAGCCATTGAAGTTCAGGCTTCTAAAAGCCTAAAACATTTTTTAAAAGTTACCTTAAGTTCTTAAAAATCACAGAGTAATTTTGGAAATTACAGCCAAAAGAAATATTCTTATCTTCTCTTATGACTTTTCACAAAGTGCAGCAGGAGATACCAGCATATTCTTTGTGATATGTTACAAAATAAGAAGAATTAGCAAAGATACAAGCCATAGCCATATCTATTGAAATGCACATAAAGTATGAAACATTTATACAGTGTGATGAGATACTTGTATTATCTGTTTAATTGTTTAACACAGCAATACACTGCATCCTTTAAACACAGAAATTGTGTAATAATAATCCAGTAGGGAGAGCTAGAGCATAATACTTTTGCCAAGCACTTAATGCCAAGGATTCAAACTGCATAATCAATTTGAGAAGACATTGCTATTATGATATGCATTTCTGAAGGACTTCTCCAAAATGCCTAAACTCTCCTATTTACATTTTGACTTGTGTTGGTTGCCTCAAGGAAAGAAACTAATCTTTCCTCCCTCCAATATGAGGGAGATTTGAAGCTTTTCAGAGAAACACAAATGTGTCCTTCCACAGCCTGTTGTCCATCCTCTACTAAAATAATCTGCCACAATTCAAAGGCTATGACACCCTGGATTCAATATCATCTCCAGAACAATGACAAGAGTAGCTGTCAGCTAAGTCAGTACCCCTTGGTATGTAGTCCTATTTTTCTAGCATTGAACTTCACAGTAAAAACTGAATTTGGTCCAACCACTGTGCATCTATTGCTTGGATATTATTGTAAATCAGTCTTAACCATTGTGTTCCTACAGGGGTTTATGTCAGGAGACTTGTACAGATTTGCAATTTCCAATAAATAGAATGTTATCTGAAATTTGATGAAACCAAGATATATGGTATAAAAACATTCTAGTTCATTACTTGTCCTTATTTGGATGAGTTTTAATGTCCCTCTGCATTTAATGCAGATATAAAGATTACAGTTCTGCATGAGATAGATAGATAGATAGATAGATAGATAGATAGATAGACAGATAGATAGATAGATAGATAGATATACCTGTACAATGAATAAGACTGTACAGGCCAGGATTCTCCAGCCTAGGGCAGTGTTATTCCCCTTCCTGCTTTCCTCCCTCCCCATATGACTGAACACCATATGTCTGCAGTGTGTTAGCACATCTCCCAAGTCTTTTCAGCTCTTTTTGCATACTCATCAAAGAAATATGGCTCAGTTGTAGCTAGAAGACCTGCTTCATGAAGCAAATTGTTTTCCCTGAGTTCTTGGAAATGCCAGTTGGACCCAGTTATGGTGTGGAGCAGAAATGCATGTGCAGAACTGCGTTAGTCAGAGTGCTGAGAGGCAGGACACAGACATTACACAAAGGAAATGTCCTACAAATGTCTTGGCTCCAAGTGATTGCTGAGCAGCCTGCACTCATAACAGCAGGAAAATTACTGGGTAGAGAGTGAAACAATTAAAAGCTGTATTGGGTCTGGCACATTCCTGAGACACAGAGGGCAACCAAACAAATTCAATAATGCTGCACTCTACATTTGTCAAGACTAAAAATATCTACTCACAAAAGTTATTTCTGTTCAATATTAGTCAGTCCTAAGGCACACAGTTATTATCAGATTTTTTTACACAAAAAATTGTTGTATAGCCATTTGGCCAGTTATGAACATCATGTAGTAGTTGCTCAGAAGGTAGAGTGATGTTTATCCAGAAAGTGTATTTATCTAGGGAGATATCCAGAAGGTAAAGAGAGAACACATGGGTCTGCTAACATTTGTAAAAAATGATCAGTGGTCAGAGACCAACTCTTGCAAAGCTGAGTTGTGTTTGACAAGTGTTATAATGTGATGGAAGGAAAACATTAAAGGGTAATTTGAAAAATGAGGATTATAATTAAACATGCCCTCTATCTGAAATATTTTGACAGTAAAAAACTACACTGTCCACAGGTACCACCAGTCTTTCTGCCATATCATTTTCTGTCTACAAAAAAGATAAACAAACCCTCCTTTAACTTAAAAAAAAAAAAGTGAAAGCCAAGTAAAAACAAAATTTTGAAAAAGGATTTGCATTAAGGATGTGGTTTTCCAGGCAGAAATAGGTGCAATGTATGGTGATGTACACATGGCACTGAGCACCACTACTATTGATGCCAGGGTAGAAATGGTGTCTGAGTAACAAAGCACTTGTCGAAGAGAATATATATATGAAATTGGACACAAGTTTATATTTTTCACTGGAAAGTAACAAAACAGAGCCAGTATAACAGTCAGTGTCCCCTGCTAAATCCCTTGCCCAAGAGAAATCAGAGGAAAGCATGACTGCCCCGTTAGAAACCGATGCCAGAGTGATTTGGGGCTGACTAAAACACTGGAGGTGAAACACCCTCTTTCATCCATGATTCTGAGAGCTGCTGTTACTTGGGGAAGGCTGAGCTGCCTGTGCAGTGGGGAGAGATGGCAACTGCAGCTGTGCTGTCATAACAAGGTTAACCCACAGTCAGGGGAAGTTGTCAGTCTAAATGGAGACATATTGTGGAGGGACCAGGCTGGGCTTTCCCAGCCTCCCCCAGGGAGGGATACCACGGGAGCTGAGTCATTCCTGCCCAAGGAGGCCTTAGTGAGACAATTGCCTCCTTGGCTGAGCCAACTGGAGGAGCTCGTGTCCATTTGGGCTGATAAAATTGCAACTAATGGGTTTATCCTTTTGCGGCAGCAGCAGCGCTGCTGAAATTTTAGAGGATAGCAACAGATTATTACAAGAGGATTATGCTTGTTAATTGATATTTCTGGTACATTTGACTGGAAAATGAAGGCATCAGGATGTGGATGCTGAGCTGTCTTTGTAAAGAGATGGTTGAAATTGGGGCTTTTGCTACGGCACAGCCGCTCATGGGTGAGAAGTTTCTTAGCCTTATGTAAAACGAACTGCTTGGGGGTGAAGAACACCAAAACTGCCAAAGTTCCTGAGTACCCCAAGGACTGTGACTGTGAAGGGGTTTGGTAGCCCCCACCTGTCTCCTACCCCTTCCTCCACACCTCCAGTCCTGCTGGTAACACCCAAGTGCAAGTAAAGGTAATAAACATCCCTCTCTCTCTCTCTCTGTCTCTATAATATTTGCCTTAGCACCTTTCATCCAAAATGAATAATATACCTTCGCTGATGTTTCTTTGGAAATTATGTAGCTTCAAGAGATCACATAGGAAATCAGACCAGCTCTAACCTGTAATGAAACCTGGTTAAAATTTATGCTGTTCTTCACTTTTATTATTTATTATATCCTTGCCAGAGTATATTGATTTTGTGCCAACCTCTGTTCTTGTCACAGTTTTTGTTGCACAAATGAGGTTCCAGAAATATAATGCCTATATTTTCTGAAATACAGTCCTATGCCGTTTCAGGATGACCTTTTCAGTATTCTGCATTCTGGTGGGTCGGCTGTTTGTGAGGCAGGTGCCTATTTCCATCTACACCTTACCCCCTGAACACTTATGTTTTAAAAGTAATTTAAACAGAGGTTGCTATATCAATTTCTTTTGTTTGTATTGGCATGCAGAGTTGATAAACTCCTTTCTGAAAAATGGGTGAACTCTGGACAGCTGACTTTTCATTGTACGTGCCTCCATGCAGTTTCCATGTAGGAATAAAGTTTTAGCTATAGCATTAATTTTAGTATTAAGATATGTTAAACCCATGGGACTGTTTTGCTTT
Source organism: Rhabdornis inornatus (assembly GCA_013397075.1). Taxonomy (NCBI): domain Eukaryota; kingdom Metazoa; phylum Chordata; class Aves; order Passeriformes; family Rhabdornithidae; genus Rhabdornis; species Rhabdornis inornatus. The sequence goes on along the minus strand of VWZS01008197.1, from coordinate 1,021,481 downwards.
TGCTTCCAAGCTATGCTAAATGTACATTTGAAACAGCATTATGAAGCACACTAATGAGACAACAGTTTACCCAAAGAAGTATCTCTCAGCTATAAGTGACTGATCAAGAAACAGACACACAGACTTACAGAGCCATCACAGAGTCACCCATAGAATGGTGGAGCATACACAAGATGCAGAGAGGAACCTAGATGTTTTGCCCTACACAACAGGGCAGGGTGAGTCCTTTTAATGTCTGCATCTGTAGGAAGAAGGGAAATCATAAATAGCAGTTTATGGTCATTCCTTATTGGCTTTTCTGACAGTAGGATAAGAAACAGGCACAAAAAACCCTCACTTATTTAAAAAGCATACCTGGTTCTCAGCTCTCTCCCCTTTTCTTTTCAGCGTGATAATAGTTCCTAGGATTCACAATTGCATCTGCTCCAGTTGATCACTCCTATCCCACAGATCATGGGAGCTGCTGACTCCTGATTTCTCTTATGAGAAAGCATAAGGGAATGTGGTATTTTATCATGTGGTATGTTCCCCAGTACACAATAATCTACTTTTCACTGAATATTTTAGAACACACAACAAAAGGGCTGTGAAATTATGTATCTTCACAAGACAATCCAGTGGGTAAGCTATTTAATCAGAACTCAGGAAGCTGAGAATTTTTGCTAGTCCCTGTTATGGCTCTGGTAGTCCTCTGAGCCCATGCTCTGAGCCTCTGCTGCCATGGCAGCTCTTTCCATCCATCTAGTCTGGCCAGCAGCTCCCAGAAGCACGAGCTCAGAGGGAGCTGACAGCCAGCCAGACCCCAACACAGCAGTGCGAGTGTAGTGACAATGGCTCATCTGTGAGACATCATCTAGTTCCTGTCTGCCATGGAGACAATTTGTGCATGCACAGGAAATTCAGTCCATCCAGGACATCTCTGCCTTGCTGCACACGCTTTTGTCACCTGTGTAGAGTGTGCTGAAGTCCTGACATCTCCTGAGCACTTCAGATTCCCAGTGCATGTGCACTTTTTGTGTGCATTTGTTTCTGCCTGGAAAATGTATGAGCTGGGAGACTCTCAAGGATGTGCAGTGGAAAAGCAATCCTAACAGAATTTTTGCCAGCTGAAGTCTCTGCTCTGTGTATGTACACAGGGTGGGCAACTTGGGCATAGTGGGGCATTGCTTCAAAACACAGGGACTCCTGAAAGCACAAAAATAAACCTTGTATCTGGGAGAAGGAGTGGGAATAAAGAAGTGGTGTTTTTCCTGTCATGTTGAGAAGGAAAGCTGAGCAGGGCTATAATATAATAATAGTAATATAGTTGCTACTATGGAGCACCTGTGGAGCTGCATCACCCACCAGCAGCTACAAATCATCACAGCACTCTTCACTGCTCAGGTGGGTGCCCTTTGTGCAGCACCATGCCATGCCACCACTGCTTTGCTTTGAACATCAGAATCCTGCTGCTTCTCCTGGGGACTCTCTGCCTCTCATTAAGGCAAGCAGAGACCCCCACAGAAATAATCCAGGCACTGCAGAACAGGACAGCCGGAGCTGATCTGCACTACCTTGCTGGAACTACAAGTTTCTCTTGGTTGTGAGTTCATCTCATTGCACCTTTTACAGAGCAGGGTGTTACAGATCAGCCTGTTCATAATTTTCAGGGAAAAAAAATTGCTTTGGATAACTTATTTGGGGTATAAAACAGCAGATAGAGGAGCCAAACCAATGAGGCATTTATACCTCATGCTGAAATTATTAAAAAGCCTAAACTGCAGTGCAGTCAGGGAAAGGCCTACCTACCCTGCCTGCACACTACTTGAAAGAATTAAGTCAGAAAAAAAACACTCTTCTCCAGCAAACAAGCAAAATTTTAAATAACATGTACTTTACTCCCTGAATATGTAGTTAGACCTCTGAGCAGTTAGTTATCTTCACACAGTTCAAAGCCATTACTACTAAAAATTCAAGGAAACATGAGCAAAAAAATGAAAATGTAAATACATGTGAGGCAAAACCTTTCCTGCAGAGAACAAGAACCCAGAAAAGCTTTAGATCAAACAGTTTGAGGAAATATATTACCATTTCAGATTTGTAATGGTTTTCTTAGGAGGATTAAACACCTCCTTTAGAAAAAGTTCATCTTAAAAGCTGTCACTTCTCATCCACATTGCCCCAGAGGTTTAGTAGAGGTCCAGACAGCATAGCAAGTCAGAATTTTATTCAGCATTTCCAAGTCAGACTAATAAAATTCAGGCAAGCCTAAATGAATGTTTGGGAAAGACAAGTCTTGTTGAAAAACATTCCTGAGCTGTATAAACAAGGACAGCCAAGCAGCAGGAGCAGGGTGTGGGATGTGGAAAAGCTGTAATAAATGTAAGCAAGACACTGTGAGTAACAAGGCACAGCTATGCTGCGATCACCAGCATGGGTACTACCTAGAGCAAACATTTCCAAAATGTTGTAGCTATGTTAAAGCAGTAACATTTCAATGATGTAAACACATCGAGGCTGATCTATCCCAGCTGAGCACCTGGCTCTTGAGCCCTCTTCAGATCTGCCACTGGAGGCAAAACAGCAGCCAGGCAGAGCTGGACATCACACCAGGCACAAGCAAATAGAAATTACAGTCTGCAAACTGCACAACACACTGCAACTACAAGAGCCAGTTGAACACTTACTCTTTCCCAGTGAGGACAATGAGGCATGGCCCTGGAAACCTGGAAAGGCTTCACCTGGAAAAGCTGAGCTCAGCTGCAGCCCCGAGGGGTCCCAGGGCCACCAGCCAATACACCAGAGTCCTGGTGCCCACTTCAGCTTGGGAACTGGAAGCTGTGGCACCGTCCAGAGGGTGAGAGGAGCCGGGTCAGGCAGAGCTCACCAAAGCTCTGGTGGGTGTGTGAAACAAAGGGTGCCACATAGCCAAGATTTCCAAATCCGGGCATACAGTGAATTGGCTGATGGCACCCCATCTGAGTTGTTTTCCCATGCCAAATTGCATTAAAAAGAACGAAAAGACATTAAACTGCTCCTAATATGAAGCTGCCTTGAAACAATAGCTGGAGTTGTCCCAGAGATGCTGTGTGAATATGGGAATCGCTCCATGTGATCCTGATGCATCCACAAAACAATTTCCCTACTAAACTGTTCAAGCCAGCTGTGTGAAAGGCAAAAGAGGCAATGCTTAAGCCAGTAAAATGACACTGGGTTCCTCCAAGGCTCTTCCCTAGTCCCACAACAGTGACACAGCAGCAGGACTCAAGGTCTGAGCCCCTCTCCTCCCTTCATGTTCCCCTCTTCATCCCAGATCAGCTTTCTCTTTTATCCAGCAGCCCAGTGCCTATCTTTGCCTTCTAAGAAAAGTCAGTTTCTGTTCACCCTTGAGAATTTTTGGGAGTTGTAAACTAGTGCTGAAATTGTTGCTCCTCATACTGAAGACAGTTGCTGGATGGAAAGAGGCAGACCAAAGGTGTGTGTCCCCAGTGCTATAACATTCATTTGTTCTGTTTGTATTCAAGCTAAAAAAATCTAAGCTGGTATTTTTCCCTCTGGGCTCTTCTTTTTGTTTCTGGGAATCAAGGATGTTAAAATCTAACCTCAGCTCCCCGTATTTAAAATGGCTAAATAAGTGCCATCCTTGTTGGGGTAAGGGGCAGTGAAATGAAGTGAAATTGAAGATGGAACCAGAAGCTATATCAGAAAACCCAGTGGAGTTTCTGTCAGCAGCAGAGATGAAAAGAAAGATCTGTATGGTCTAAACACACCTATATGTTTTAGGGGAGAGAAAAAAAAAAAACATGAAAAACGTCTACTGTTATATTCTCCCCGTCTAGACATTAAATATAACAGAGAAGCACAATGTGTTCATTTACCTGAACACGTCCTCATAAAAGCAGTTCTACTCCCTCACTTCTTCCAGCTGAGCATTATCAGAGTGCTTTCTTTCTATTTATGGCTCAAAATGATGATTTTATTCTGTATTCAGAAAAAAAGATGCAAACAAGAAATTCCAGTCAATACCTAAATACTTCTGTAACAAAGGAGTCTTGTCAGAATTTCGTATAAGCAAATATGAAAATTTGAACTGGTGGCAGATCTAAAATAATAATAAATAGTATTTAACATATATAATAAATATTCCTCCTTTTTTTCTTTTTTCCACACACTGGCAAGATTGTCCCTTTATTTGGCATCCCATTGGCCCAAATTCCAGACAGGGTATGTGAAGACAATGTAGTCACTCACACCATAAAAATGTCTTTTTAGATGTGGATAAAAACATTATTTTTCTGAATTCTTGCAGGAACTTCCAGCTAAGGCAAGAGAAATTCACTCAAGAGGGTACCCCAAGTTCCCCAGTCCTCCTCTGTGTTTATGCCCACACCTGCAATCAGAAGTGGCATAATAACCCCTTTATTTTGGTACTGGAGATGATGGTGACAACTTCTACCATACAGCCATTCCTGGGCAAAAGAGACATACCATAGATGATAAGAGAGATGCCAGGTTTAAAAAATTTTAAGGTATTCGTAGCTCCGCAAATTATGGTTTGGGTCCTAAAATCTGAAAACGTTGAGTTCTAGTCTTGGGAGCACAAAACTTCACAATATTAAAGCTTTTCATAACAGTCTGGGAGAGCTGGTAAAGTTGCTTAAAAAAAAAAAAATAGAGAAAGAAAAAGAAGGAAAAAGAAGCAAAAAAATGTTTTGCATGTTTCAAAGAGTAACCTGACCCCAGGGGCTTACACTTTAAGAGGAAAATGAGTGTCACAGGACAACTTACAGTAAAGCACGTAAGAACATAGAGACCATAAATCCAATCCAGAAAGAGCAATAATTGAGTACTGAGTATGGAACTGGAACATTGAGGAAAATCCCTGAAAACAAAGAAATAAAGCTAAAGAGCTCTTGTTTCTCCCAATCCTTTTGTTCACCCAAGCAAAATTATTTCCAGAAGAAAAATACTAACTATGATGATGTTCCCTCTGTTTTGAAAGTGATTATCCTATAGGGATTAGTATCTTACTCTTCCTTATATTTGTCAAAACTTTTTCCTTCTTCATGTGGATTTCAAATGAAGCACATTAGAATTGCTAATAACATTCCTTACTTAGCTAAGGAATATGTCAGGTCAATTCAGCAACAGAATGAGTCCAAGAACAGCAGAGCTGGAACAGAAATAGATGTAATTATTCTGTTTTCAGCAAAAAGTATATTTGCAAGATCCTCCAAAGTAATGAATATTAAAAACAAACACATTGTAGGAGGAAAAAAACCAAGAAACAAAACAAAATCAAAGAAACCAACAAAAATCAAACCACCTTTATTAAGTAAAGAAAGGAAATACAGAGTCAGTAACCACTATAAAACAACACATTTATTTTCTGACATCAAGGAACAAGGTTAGGAAATGGAAGTATCAGCTTTTGATACTGAAAGGGAAATGTGATGACTAGTGAATCCAGTGAGTGACATGAACTGTGTTTCATGGCACCTTATACCACCAAATCCAGCCCAAAATATCATGAAAAGTGTGTGATGACTGTTCAGTGGGGAGTGTGAAATTACTTCAGGGATTTCTGTCTGGAAATTGCACTCATGAAGTCACCTTAACAAAAATAGGTTCTAAATAATTTGGTTTAGAGTACATATTTCATGCTTAATATGAGAAATTAGTTGATGGCATACAATTTGGTCTACCATATACAGGTGGGTAATTAACACACATTAATGGCCAGTGTGTGAAATTATCCCTCATTTGGATTATAACCCCACAAATACCTGCCATCTCTCCAATGGTAGGCATCATACTGCATCTAGCCTAGAATTTCCACAGGTAGGAGAGGCACTGTCTCATTTTACCAGCTTCTCTTTCAGTAGTCAGCAACAGGCATGACACTCATCACAAAAGCAGATGCACTTGTTTTTATTCAGTGGGGCAAGATTCTACCCTTATACATGGCCCTGGAGCTATAAACCAGAGAGGTACCAGGTCACATTCTGTGGGTCTGAGTATATTTATAACATTCCTTGGTTGGAGCAAATATGGTACATTTTATTCTGTCAACCAGGGTGAATTTGAGTAAAGGTATAAAATATGACAGCTGGAAAAAAAGTTTCACCCACCTAAAGATCTTAGTCTTATAGAAGAATTTAAAAAACCCTCTACTTCATACACATAGTTTTTACTCACATTCTAGCAAAGAAGAAACTATGCCATTTTATATGGCATAACTATGCCAAAGAAGAAACTTTACTTCCTTCTACAAAGAAGAAAGTAAATTCTCAGGTAAATATGCCAGCACTTGGTGTGCACAGATGCACAGATGATTCCTCCCACATTACACCAAAGCTTCAGCAGAGGTGTGATTGAGTCATGGCCACCAGGACCCAGTTCCTCAGCCTCATCCTCCAGCAAAACAGACCTTAAGGCACAGAGAAAGTGATTTTTGGTCAAGTCTTTGCCAGATGGATCTAAGGTTAAGTCACCTCTGATAGAGAGAAGCTTCTTTTACTGTCTCCCCCAAAAAGGTTAGCTGAAACTGATGGACTTACAATACAGTTCTCTGAGCATATTTTGAAATGGATATTCTAACTAAGTTTACCAAATGCAGAGCAAATTTGTTTTACTTTGAAACTCTAAAAAGGATATTTCATTGTTCTCTGAATCAATGGTGGCATTAAGACTCATTGGTAATTGTCAAAGAGATCATAGGAGTATCTTTGACTGTTTCATTAACTAGACCAACAAAGCTTGCTCAAATTTATTTTTACACAATTTCCATGACAAGGCTATGGTAAAAAAAAGCTGCTTCTGTTATTAAACTGCAGTTTCATTATTCCTTTGTTCTGTAATTTTAGACATGCACTGAACATCAAGAGACAATCTGAGGAGTAACTGGGATATCAAACCTAGTGTGGCCTTGCTAGAAGTAAAAATCCTCACCTTAATACCCAAATCTTACAGCGCTCTTTGTAGCTCTGTCCCTTGGATCCTCATAAGCAATTTGATTGGTATAAACTTGAAGCCTAATTCAAATTGAAAAAATCCCTTTAAGGCATTGAAAAATTTTGAAGGGTAAAGAAGTACTTTTCACTTCTCCTGCCAGGGAGATGATAAGGTAGAGAGAGGGGTGTGAAGCCAGAAGTTTGGAGTGAAAGGGCAGAGATATTGTAAGGCTCCAGAAGGAAGAGACACTCGGGAATACTCAGGAATAGAAGTGAAAATTAGGCCTAATCATCTCCTTTGTTTTCAGTGGTCCTAGTTAGACAGGATATACTGCTGAGATTTTGGGCTCTGGTTTAGTTTATGAGTTAAATTTAAGACTTAATTTTAAGTGCCAAGATATGACCTAGACTGAGGGCAAGGTTTCAGGTTTTAATAATTTGTAGTCTTTAAAATTAAAACCAGGAGCCTGTCTTGGATTTTATTTTATCTGAATGGGAAGAAGATCTTGCCTGCAACAGTAAATTGGACTCAACACCTATACAGCATTATTTTATGGTTTACTGGACATTTATTTCAGTGAAGTCTGCATCTGCATTACGTTAAAGTTGAAAGGAAAGACACAAACAAAACTCAAATTCAGACCCAAGCAACAGTCGAGTCAGCTGTGGAGTTGCTAACTGCATTTGTATTGATTAAATTTACATTCTGGAAATAAGGAAACTACTTCTTCTGCATTTACCTTATCATGATCCTAAGCAAGGCAGAATTATTATGCAAAAGGAAACAGGAATACAAAAAAGCAGGTTCGAGGAAAGAAAATAAACAAACACACAACCCAAACACACAAAAAACCCTCTTGCTCTTTTCCTCTCTCCCTCCCCAAAGCTACATAATTTACTCCCAGTCCATAAGGTCCTTAGTTCCAGTGATTGGGATGATGGATGGCTCTACTTCAGCTGCAGCAAGAGAAGATACAGCAATGCATCACTCTGCAGGAAAAAACAATACAGCAAACAAAGCAGCAGAACAATGTGGTGGGCATGAAAGCCAGGGGAATTCTCTGGTGGTGGAAAAAACAGACAGCCCTACAGTGGAGAGTATAAAACACAGCGTGGGGGATTTGCAGTCCTTGTGGCCATGCTTGTTGAAAACTGATTAAAAGGGGTGACCAACAGGCGGGAAAGATCTTTTCTGCTTGAGCTCTGGTGTTTTTACAGGAGTAAAGGCTATAGTAGTTGTGCCACAGACTAATTTCTGCCAATGTTTGTAATTTAAAATATTTGAAAGTGAGTTGGGTCAGTTCACAGCCAATCTCTATGAAAGTTAGGTGACCCTGAAATTTACCTGTGAAATTCTAGAGCAATTGATTAAAACATTTATGTTTTAATCTAAGTCAGAGTTCAAACTCAAATCCAATAAATCAACAATTGCTGTGCTAAAGCTATCATAGTTCCTAACATAAAACTCAGGAACTAATGTAGTAAAAAAAGGAATGCTACTATTAAATATTACATTTTTTTGGCAAGAAGCAAAAGCACAAGGGAGGGCCTGAGGAAATTCTGAAAGCTTAGGTGAAATGCTTGAAACAACAAAACACATCCAAAAAATATTCATTATTTATGTATGTTTTCAGCTTATAATGCAGTAATAGTGAATTAATTACGGCTTGTAATTTAGATGATTCAGACAGAATAGAATGAGATAAATATAACCATAAACAAATAAATTTACATAATACACAACACAAAAATTCAAGGGCACTTTCTAATGCCTGGAGGGGGTAGAAAATACTGAATTTCTTTGTTAGGACATTTCTACACTTTTTACAGGAAATCAAGTTCGTCATCCAGAGAAACTCATGGAACTCTAATGATTTTCCATTGCTAAGCATGTTAATGCTGCTCACTGCTCAAGCTTTCTCTCATTTTCCATGGTAAAACCTATTGAACAGCATGTAATTTTGCTGAACTTTAAACAATGAGATTGAGTTTTTGCTATTCTAGTTGGGAAAGCTCTCCACCTCTACCATTTCTACAACAAGATAGATAATATTTCACCCGCCTGAAAAACTTGGTGAACATTCTTTGAACAGCAATGATACCTGCAGTTTTTTAGAACAGTTTTATGACAGCTACAATGGGATCTACTGATTACTGGATTTCTCTGTTTACTGGATTTCTCTTTTGCTTTTCTTCTGCAATTCAATAGCAATTTACACAAATAAATAACTTTTGTAAATGCAAATATGACTTCAGTTAACTAAAATACCTTGGAAATTGAGCCTTGCAGAGCAGAAACAAAGCTCTCAGAGGACAGCTCCTGTTCTGGGAATGCATCAACCACTTCCCTGTAAACCTTTGCAAAGGAGATAGAGGGAATTTCATGTTCAGGGTGGAGAGGATGTGCATGTCCTACCTGCCAGATGCTTCTTCTTGGAGATGGAACTGATTGAGAAAAATGTTTGAGCCCTACATTGCAACTGAATCAATGTTTTTCTTGATTTAACATCCAAAATAGCATTAAGTACTCTAAAAAAGCCAGTCATACATGTTGAAGTTGAACCCCAAGGTGCATGTACACTTTAAACTTTTATCTCTGTGAGACAGCTCCCAACACCCCTCAGTGACTGCCCAGGCAAGATACATTCATTAATGTCTCTAAAACACTTAAACATTAGAATGGTGATAGGAGAGAAAAACCCATCAGGAATTAATAATTTTTGCTTTGGAGCAGAGTTTTAATGGACTGCAGTTAAGTAAAGCCTATGACCTAGTATTGACCATGGAAGATGAAACAAAATATTGAATCAGTAAGGGAGTGCTGCTAATTTTGTACACTGAATAAAGAAAGGATCCTATGGACATAACCTACATGTTCATGTAATTACAGATTAGTATATTACTAGCTACATAGCAGAGGGACCAAGTTGCAATCTTGGCTTTTTTTGTTTCCTGCCTTCTGAATAGTGGATCTGACAAGGTTTTTATGCTTTTGCATGTATTCAAGATGAACATCAACATGAATAGTCAGAATTGCAGAGAAATTAAAGTTCTGCAGAATTGCAATTTGTCTTCCAGTTGGAACCTACTCATCGTGCATTTTTTCAAATCCCAAATCAGAATATTTGCTTTTGCTGAATTGATCTGAAATAGTGCTTTTAAAATCTGATCATTAAGCCTCCTATTACACTTCTCTTCTGGTGAATTATCACATTTTGAAAAAGTCACAACCCCTTCTCCGTAAGCATGAAAATAGATGTTAGAACATTATTACTAAGGTTATAAAATCAAGCAATCATAACAAAAAAATTAAAGGATTTGTCTTCAGCTGATGCCTTATCCCCTCCCCCTATCATCCATTTGCCTTAATCAAATCAGGATAATTGATCCATTCTCTGCAATGGACTGGACTCCCTGTAAAATGACATTTCTTCTAGCAAAGACTGTCCATGTTCTGCCTGCCATGTGCGAGCCTGGTCATGCCATTCCAAAGTTTACATTTTAGTGCAAGGCAAGGCACTGGGAAGGAGCAGAAAGAATGACTGTCATGCTTTCTTTTCTACAGGGGAACTGGGGTCAGCTATAACTCTACAGTTTAAAAATTAGATAAATGAAAGAACATGCATTAGATAATATAATCTAATCTAAAACAACTGTAATACAGTAATGAAATATAATCAAACAACCACCACAAAATCATGAATGGCTTGGAGAAAGTAAAGAAGAAAACATTCATGTTTGTAATATAAGACTGAGAGGGAATTCAGTGAAAGAAAGTACTACTCATGCTATAATTAGATGATGTTACTCATGGCAATAGCATTTTTAAAATCTGCTTAGAATATGAATGAGTAAAGAAAAAATGAGATAAAATGAAGGAAATCTCCATGAATATCTCTAAAACACAGTGATGTAACTGAACTTCTGGTTCATCAAATCACAAACTACAGTTTACTTGCAATTGAGTGGCAAATTACAGAATTTGGAGATTATAATGGAGAAGAAAATACTCTATGTTTTCTATTCCTTAAGTCTCAAAGATCTCATAATTTGACCCTGTCAGAGGCCAGACACTGGGTTGGAAGCACCTCTGGTCTGCTCCTAACTGCTATATTTCCTATGTCATAATCCTGGAGAAAGATTTTAATTTTAATATGCTATCAGCTGAACTGGTTCTTGAATGAGACAAAGAATGCATTCACTTGAATGTTATAACAAAATTTTCCCTAACTAAGGAAAAATATCTGCTGTATTCATTAATACCTTGGGTTTGGTTTTTTTTATTGGTTGCACGGTTGTTGGTTTTTTTTTAATTTCAATATGCAGTATTTCTGTTTCATGCGTGAAAGGCCATAGATTTTTTTCTTCATGGCCAAAAATCTCATGTTACTTGTGATATGAAAGGTCCAACAGCTACAGGGTTGAACTAAACTTTTTGAATAGGAGTCATGCCGACTTCACTAGGTGATTGAAGGAGGTCAGCTTGGCTCCGTCCTGCCTTTCTTTCACTTTCCAGCTCGTTTATGGGTTTTCAGGAGATAGTTTTGATCACGTGCTCTGGAACCAAGTGTGATCAGAGATGTGTCAGAGTCAGAAGTGCAGGCTGCTGCTCTCCCCTGCTCCCCTTGCTCTCAGCACCTGCCGTGTCTGGCGGCTGCGCGCGGTCACCGAGCTCAGCCTCTCTCTGTCCTGTTCTGGCTTTTATTTTAATTCCTACGAAGAGTTAATTCCAGCTCTGCCAGAGAGCTCTAACACTGGGCAGCATTCTGCACGCTCTCAAATCCCACATTAGGCTTCATGTGCTCTGGGAGGTGGTGGGCACCTGACACAGCTCCAGAAGAGGAGGGAAGGAAAGAGTGAGTCGGAGCCATTAGCGGGATTCTGAACCCAGCAGAAACTGAAGCCTCACACGCTCCAGCTGTTCTCTGCTGTCACTGTGATTATTAACTTCATGATAACAATAAGTTTGTAAGCAAATTTGTGACTCAGCTGGGGAAAAGATTGGAATAGACTGCATTTTTTTTTCTCTCTCATTAAACACTTCAAATACAACTGAGAGGAATTTTAATATTTAAAAAGTGAGATTCTAAAGCTATTTACTTCTGGACAGCTTAACCCAAAACTATCTCAGCTTGTTTATACTTCCATGCATCTCTAATAAGCAAATATATGCTCACAGTTAACTCTATAAATCTTTGCTATTTAGTGAATATGGAAGTAATTTAAGCCTCTGAAGTGTTTCCACTTAAAGCTTCTCTCCTCCATCCTGGCCTTGTTCTTCTTCCCATTGCATTATCTTTAAGATAAGCAGAAGTCCTTTATTGATAGTCATCATAAAAATACAGGATTTCTCCTTTTCCAGAAGACATGCCACTACTAATTTGGCCAAAAACCATCACCATGTGTCAGGCTATTCAACTCAAGAGAAGCCTACTGCAGCTGCAGGTCATGTTGTTGTTTTACTGTGTATGGCTTTTGTTTCAGCTCCACCGCAGAAATCCCTTTTTTT
>VWZS01008197.1:988003-1009016 GCA_013397075.1 Rhabdornis inornatus | reverse complement strand
TTTTTTTTTTTTTCCCAGCACAAGCAGCCAGCTTTGTGAGCTGAGACAGGACAAGAAAGCAGGAAGCAGCACTTTAAGAAGGGACCTGTTCCCTGGTCTGTGGAAGGATACTGGATGAAGGTACCAGTGAGACAAAAAGGTTGATGTAAGCAAGAAAGAAGAGTTCAGGGGGTAGAGGTTCCTGGAATTAACAAAGCCCCTCAGTATCTTGAGGCAACATATGCAGTGAGGTGGTGAAAAGATATAAATATGTAACAATAACAAAACTCTTAATGTAAGTCTATTGCTAGTTTTTGATTGAATAGCTTTGTTTCACCAGTGAAATTATTTTATTTATTAAGGATAAAAGTATTTCCAGTAAAGCCTCATTGAGCTTACTAAGCATATTTTTGTTTATTTTGCTTCTTTCAACACAACAAGTGAGGGAAAAGAAGAAATGTTCCCACTACCTTTACTAAGGCTGAGATTATATTGAGAATAATCCCTTAATTATCTTCACCTAGTATAGTCACTATTTAAAAATCTCACTGAATAGTTAAAGAAGAAATCTCTTTACAGTTAGTAATTAAACACTAATAACAGATAAAGCTTACTGGAAGAGTACAACACTGTACTGTACTGTATTTCCTCTTTGAATATCATACATATTTTCTCCAACATTTGGCTAGGCAGGTGGCCAGCAGGCACTGTCAAGATAATTTATGTCTCTTGTTTATTTGAATAATTAAAGTAACAACAGCACTGGAACCCTGCAATTTTTGCACAACCCCAGCTTGCACAACAATTTCCCATTCCTTCTACTCTTGTCCTCCTCTCCCACAAAAGAAATCCCATGCAGGAGAATGAGGCTCCTAATGAATCAGTAAAATCCAAGAAACTAGATTTTTGTGAAAGGAACAGATTTCTGTGCAGCTTACCAACAACAGAAGAAAACTCCAGTAGCAACTTATGAACCAGCCTCCTGCCCCATGGATCAAACCTCTCACACCCATCTCAGTCCCCTCTTTCTCCAGGGAGCTCCAAGGACATCCAGCTTCTCCCAGCCCTGCTGCTCATGTGCTGCAGGCACCATTTGGTGACTGACCAGCACTGCATGCTTGGTGTGTGTGAGCAGCTCCAGTTCTCCTGTTGCTGAAGGACAGAGGAGCTAATGCAAAAACTGTAACCTCGAATTTTTACCAAGAAATGGAAACCAGTACCAAGGGGCTCTGTATCTCACTTCAGCTCTCATCCCGCCATCACAGCTTCTCTGTGGCTGCACTTGCTCACCTGAAAGTGAAGGAGCAGACAGAGATCTGGATTGATTCCTGTGACCAGCTAAATCTGAAGTATACCACTAATTTTGGTCAAAAAATTTGGTCAGTCTAAGAAGCCTAACATCACTGACCACAGGACAGCCAGAGAAACTCACAACAGGACTACGTTCTTGACAGGTCTCTACACATTTTCTTTGTTGCTATCTTTCTTGTCTAAAGAACCCACATTTCCCCCAGTTTCAGGAGATTTTTCTGAGATTCCTGTGGTATGTGGATGTGTCCCTGTGCTGCAGCAATCTGGCTGGCCTTGCAATGTAACACAGCTGCATTTGATGGGTGTTTTTATACCCCTCCTTTACCTTTTCAAAACTGTCAGGTGATTGTAAAAGATGAGAAAACAAAGTGATCTCACTGAAAGCCTTTTTTTTTCATGTCTGTAAAATAATTAGGAGCCCCAAGTCCTGTACTCCCAAGCCAGGGGCAAAGTCTGAAGAAACATAAATTATATAAATTGCTTTGCAGATGAGCACATTAGCTAAAAGAGGACTGTTTTTTCCTGCTAGGCAGAATTATTTTGCACCAGTATGGGGGAACCAAACCTTTGCCACACTAATCCTCAATACTGGTGGGTGGCATTATAATCCTGGTGTTATTGTTTATGTTCTCTCATGAGTAATGCCCAGGACTCCGAGCTTTAGAGTAGCAAGTTCCTTTAGTTAGTAAAATATTTTAGATTGTTGTGGTCACAGAGTTCCTTCTGGTATTTTTTTACCTCCATACACATATTTTGCTATGAGTTAAAAAAAAAATAAATCAGAAAAACAGCCAATCAACAGATAGTAGTTAATGTGATATTTCTAACATGACCACTTGTTCACTTCCTCCAATAAAAAAAATAAAGGCTATGCAGAGCAGGGTTCCAATTTATGGAGTATTGCTAGTCAGTCACTCCATTTCAAGAGAGAGAATATTCTGCCTGTGTTACCTGCTGATTCATCACATGACTGAATATTTTTCTCTTTTTAAAAGGCAATATTTTGAGACCATACATCTATTTCTTTGGGGAAGTCCAGAGCAAAATCAGATGTCAGACGTATATAAATGAGATGCTAAACTATGGTAAGCATATCTGACAGTTCAAAATACATTATTTCTTTGCTGTCTGTCTCAGTGAATTTCTGAAAGAGAAAATAATATTACCTCCTTTATTGCAAATTGTATTATGAGACGGAATAGCTTTGTTCTATAGCCCTGGTAATCTTCTTGTATTTCTACTACTAGAGAAATTGCTTTTAGTCTGGGACATTTATTGACTTGAATTCTACTTCTTTCAACATATCAATCCAGCAACAAAAAGCTTTTATTTTGGTAGGCTTCTGATTTTGGAAGAGTGTTTGCAGCCACGTTGCAAACCCTGCTACCATGTCTCTAAGTTTACAACTGAGTATAACAGGTCCTAGAATGACCTTCGCTTTAAGAAAATGTATTTATTAAACTTCTCAGATAGATTTTTCTTCTTAAAAAACAAAAATAAACAAAAAAACAAAATTAAAAAAACAACCAAAACAACAACCCACCAAACAAAAAAATCAAAGGATTGAAAAGCATGCTGTTGAGACAATTGGAATGACATTTCTGCAAGTATTTCTGGTTTTAGTATTCTGCTTATTTTCTGATTGAGCTTCTTATTCTTCTGCTTTCTTATTCTGCTTTATTTTTTCTTAGGTTTTGGTATTTGTCTTATATCTCTAGAAAACCTATCCTTTTCAAAGTGCTGTTCATTATCAACTGTTATTTTGAAAAAATTACAAGCCCACTTATTCTCTTACAGGGCTGCTACAATTCAAAGTTGTTTGCATACATGTGAATGTTCATGGTAATATTTATTGATAAATATACAGAAATTCATAGAGGGAAAAAGTCTCCAATTTCAGTGTAAATACACTTTAAAATGTACAAGAGGAATTTAAAAATACATATGATTACAGAAATACCCCCTTAAAATTAATTTTTAAAGGAAATCTGTTCCTTTAAACTGAGCTTCTGCCATGGTAATCTATTTGATTCAAATAAGGAATTTATCTGAAATGTGAGCCATTCTCTAGTTTGGTTAGAGGCAGGCCAAGCACCCAGTGTGAGTTCAGGACCCCGTATGCTGATTTCCTCTTAGCAAGCAGCAATTACAAGGATTAGGGGCTGAGGCTCAGCTCGGTAGAGATGAGAGGTATTTAGCCATTTCCCTGGCACTGCTTTGGGGCACACAGACAGGTTCCCATGGGCCCTGAGCAGTGCAGTCTCTTCCACCAGCAGGCACCAGAGCAGCTCCTTTTGCTCCAAATGTCACATACCACAGGTGATGCTCATTTTGGGAGCTACCGGGATATAAAGGGGAACACGGATTATTGCTGATGGTGGAGTGCCAAAGGTTAGTGAAAAGCTGGATTGTCTGCTGGACCAGGGTAGATAAGAACACAAAAGGGCACAGAAATGGATTTGAATACAGCCACTTATCAGTGTGCCTTTTAAACTACATTATGCTTCATATAATGGTGTGCTGTTAGCACTAAAATTGGGAGTCTCCTTTTATGAGCGTACTAATTTATTGACATCAATTTTGTGTCACCATCTTAGCATCCCCTCTACTTCCCTGAGCCAAGGAGTAAGACACCAAGTCAGCTAAATTCAGACAGAATTCAAGTGGCTCTAGTTCTTTTCAAACAACTATTGCTTTTTGCTGATGTAGCTCTCTGTTGGCTGCTGTATTGTTTTCTCCACAATAAAAGCAAAGAAGCACACATAAAACAAAGATGTTTATGATTTGGAATAAATTGTAGCTTTACTATTCTTTATTACTGGAGACCATCCAATTATTATGCAAAAAAAATTTAAAAAAAAAGGATCATTTATATACCATACTGTTAAATTTTATATTGAGTGATATGATAAAATAGCCAACTGGGACAATGGGTGGGGAATGGGAGGAATGCCAGATTTTATTTATGTCATGTTTATGGTTAGCTATGTTTATCCTTTTTTGTCAGTTAAAGGAACATTAAATAGAATTATCTTGGATTTATGGTAAGTAATAAAGCAGAGGTTTTTTTTCCATGAATGCTCAATTAGATTAAAGTATACAGTCACAAGAGCAAATATGCACCTATTTATGATTCCTTTCCTGAGGCCATCCTCATGTTCCTCTCCCGAGACTGCAAGAATCTGGAAGACTTTGGACAAAACAGTGCATGTGTTTACTGCAGCACATATGTAAGCATAATGCAAGACTAATAGGACTGAAACATGGAATTCAGGGATCATGAATGAGAATGGAAAGGATGCCAAAAAAGTGTTAGAAACACTCTTAAAGAAAAAAAAAACACCAAGTGATGATTTCTGGAGAAAACTATCACTGGCATACACTGACATTTTGCTCAGAAACGGATCTGTCATCTAAAATCAGGGGAAGATTTACATCTCTTTTCCTGGAACGTGATATCCCTCAAACCTCTTTTAGAATGTGAAGATGCCATTTCAAACCACACCTGGTGTCCTTTTTTCTTACTTTAGGGTTGTGTCCTATTTAACAGAACACCTTTGTGAAACAAGGGAAAGGTAAGCAGGGTCAAGTTTCATGTTTTTCAACAAGGTTAAACCTGCAGTTCAAATTTGGAGATTTAGTATTTGCTGTTGTATATGCTCATATACAAGATAAACAAAACAAAACAAAAAGACCATTTGTTTGAATCAATTCATCTCAAAACATTCTGTGAGGCTTAAATTCTGGCTCAGTCTATTGATTGCCATTTTTTGATTAGCTGATAAAGTCTGGCCATTGCTGTCAAAAAAAAAAAGAAAAAAAAATCCAATCCATTAAGATAATTTTGTGCCGCCTTACATGCTGTCTTTCAACATAATTTTTCACTGATCTGAACTTATTGCACAAGGACTTTGCTACACATCAGAACGTTTTCACACATCTATACACATCTACATCACTGGTAGAACAGTGATGCTTCTCAGCTCCATCCCTCTAAAAGGAGTTATAGCTGGGAAAATGCCAGACCTCCTGGGACCTAAGCAAGTCAGGTAACAGATGGTGCTATGGCCAGCGGTTCTGAAACCTGCTGTTCCTCCTCATCTCTCTTTAATCCACAGCAGAACATCATTCCTGCTGTACTCATAGCAAGGACTACATTATCACATGCTGTACTTCCAAACAGACTCTTCTCAGTGACAAACAAGTGCAGACTTTTAGGATTCTGCTTCAGTTTAATGCCACAACAAATTGTAAAGGTGCAAACCTCTCTGCTCTTTTATTCCTGAATTTTCCATGGCTCTTATGTCCGTCCTATGTGTCTTAACAGGGATATGCAATCAAGGAGCCATTGTTCAAAATTTTATCATTCATACATGAAATATGAAACAATAGGGCAGGTTTTAAAAATCATCTTGCTTGCTCACTTTGTTGAAACTTATCTGGCAATCCCTATTGCTTCAGATTTTCTCAGTTTGTATTTATTAGTGAAATGTGTTCTTTTATGATAGCCTAGGATGCAAGTCATTGCAAGAAAATCAGCTTTATTTACCTAGCACAGAAAGGTAATATTTATTACGTACACAAGTGCTACACATTTCTATTATTCATTAGTAACATAACCCCATGTGCTTTCATTTTTCATCGGTGCAGAAATACCTTTGATGTTTGTGAGACAAGGAGGGCTGTGGCCTTCCCATTCCATCCAGAGCCAAGGTGACTGACAGAAATCTGCATGCAGAGTGGTCAAGTGCAAAATTCTCAGATACATACAGAACCAGAAACTGGTCTGTGTTACACAGCAATCACTTGTACCAACAGCTTTTCTATGTTGAAGGTACATAATCCTCCAGTGTCTTCCCCCAGCTGTACACACAGAATCATTTTGTTGGAAAAGAGCTCCAAGACGTTTGAGTCTGACCTTTGATCACCACATGGTCAACCAGGCCAATGCACTTAGTGCCACATCCAGTCATTTCTTGAACACCTTTGGAGATGGTGACTCTACCATCTCCTTCCGGAGCCTGTTCCAGTGCTTTTCAACCCTTTCTTTGAAGAAGTTTTTCGTGATGTCTGATCTGAACCTCTCCTGGCACAACCTGAGGCCATTTCCTCATCCTGTCATTTGTTACCTGGTAGAAGAGGCTGAATCCCCCTTGACAGAAAGGTGGAGCCAGGGCGGATTCAGGCTCTTCTACCAGGCAACAGGGGTCCCCTTGAGCCTCTTTTTCTCCAGGCTAAACACCCCCAGCTCCCTCAGCTGCTTCTTACCAGACTTGTGTTCCACCCCTTCAACAGCTCTGTTCCCCTCTCTGGACATGTTCCAGCCCCTCAAAGTTTTTCTTGTAGTGAGGGTCCCAGGACTGGACACAGGATTGAGGTGTGACCTCAGCAGTGCCCAGCACAGGGGACAGTCACTGTCCTGGTCCTGCTGTCACACCATGGCTGATACAGGCCAGGTGCCACTGCCCTTCTTGGCCACCTGGGCACAGCTGGCTCATGTTCCGCCACTGCTGACCAGCACCTCCAGCTCCTTTTCCGCTGGGCAGTTTTCCAGCCACTCTTCCCTAAGTCTGTAATGCTGCTTGGGGTTGTTGTAACTCTAGTGCAGGACCTAGTATTTAGCCTTGCTGAACCTTATACCATTGGCCTTAGTCCAACAATGCAGCATGTCCAGATCCCTCTGTAGAGCTGTCCTACCCTCCAGCAGATCAACATTCCCACTCAGTGCTGCCTCTGATCTTTGTGAAGGGTTAACTCAATCCTCTCATCCATATCATCAATAAGGACCTTGAACAGGCCTCATTCCATTACCCTTGGGGAACCTTACCTTATCCCACAAACTACTCAAAAAGAAATAGAGAATACCAGATAAAATTTAAGCAGTAACTAACCAACATCCCTCTGTATCTGAAGTATGCACCTCTGCTCTGAGTGCTGTCTCAGCAAACAGCACCAGGACTGTCACCCCAGCAGGACTGTGTCCCTCCCTGCCAGGATGCACAGCTGTGCCATTCAGGGGGCAGAGAGATTCCATTCAGGATGCAGAGAGATTCCTGCTGGAGCAGCCACCTTTGCTACAGGGCTCGTGCACAGCACAGCACACTCCTGTTCAAAGCATCTCCACGGGCTTTTGATCTTCCCTCCTGCTCCTCTGAACCAGGGGTTGTGATGCTGGGGCTCACACCAGGCTGTTTCAGGCACCTGCATTGTTTGGCTGAGAGACAAACACCTCTCCAATAGTGACAGTAAATAAAACACAGAGCAGACACGTAGGAAATGTTATTTCCTGACCCTGATGATTCCTGTGAATCGTGTAAAGCATGTGCCTCAAATAGCTTCATTCCTGGTGCAAAATGCCCTCCTTCCCCAGAGTGAAAGTACTTGATGGCATCCCAGATTTTACTTGTTTGGCCACTGAGAAAAAAAACCAAGATGAACAGTGAGAAAAAGGTGGAAAATTGGTCAGCAAAGAGTATTATGGGCAGTCAGTAAACTAACCCTCTCTCCCTCAGCAGTGATTAGTCTGTCTGCTACAAATCCTTACAGTAATGGTGCTTTAGCTAAAGAACAATAACCTGCATAAAACTTATTTGTAGCTTAGGCAGTTTAACTAGAAATTTAAGCCATCAGTAAAGCCTCTTTTAAGTTTTAATTTAATTTAATCTTCTCCTCAGGGCATGGTGTATGCACAGGAAGAAACTGTTATTATATTTTTCACGAGAGAGAAAAAATAAATAAAATTTGGTAAGACTGATGGGGATGTGGAGCAGTGCTGAGGTGGGGGCCGGGGGGAGCTGAGTAGTTCAGATGCCTTCAGGTGAACCCTGGAGAGAAAGTGACTTTTCAGCTGATGGCACCAGAGATTGTGGATGAATGGAGGCAGATCATGAAAGCCAGATATCAAAAGAGAGATCAGAGCAAGCTATTAAAATGTACATTTATATTGCTAAATATTTTTAGGGCTGCTGAGTTGAGACAGCTAGCAAACAGCACATCATGGAGAACATTGATTGAAAAGCTCACTGGGTTGGGAAAGAATTTTTCATTTCATAAGTCATTTGCTGTAACCATTCCAAAAAGTCAGCAGATTTTTAAAATTAATGAGAGTCATTCTGTGATGAAGTCTGGCTTGATGTCCACTTCCTTCCCTGGGTTTTCTCGAGAGAACTGAACCTCATCCTTTTGTGCCATTAAAATTTTTCGGTCAGTAATGCTAATTTGTTTGGCATGTATACAGCATGAGAAATTATCCTGTTTATAGAATCCCATACAGATACAATGTTTTCCAGAGATTTTAAGTACAACTCCAAAGAGCTTTTTCTAAGCAGCTGATCCAATGTATTGAGTAAACAGTGGAGCAGAAGGATTGTCATTACAAATTGCAACAACTGCATTTTTTCAGTTGTGGAGACTTGGAAGTCTACTGTTTTCTAAATTAATACAGTGTTACTATTTATTTAATTATGTCCTGGTAGCTATCTAAGTTTTCAAACAAAGGATAAAAAAATCCCTTGCCATATTCCACTTCTGTTGTGGAAAACAGACACTAGATAAAAAAAAAATCAACTTGTCTGTTACTCAAAATGGGCATTTTCATTGCTCTCCATTGATCACTCTCCAGTACCAATTTTAATTTCACAATAAGATACTTCAGCATACATACTAGTGAAGCCAAAGCTACTTCAATAAATACCTGCCATTTTTCTGACCTACTATAAACCAAAATATCTCATTTTCTTAGTATATAGGCAAGCATTAATTGATATTAGCAAATTTTAGCACTCTAGATAAGCTTTTTCTTCTACAAAATGCAGGCATTTGTTTCAAAATGAAAACTAGCAGGACTTATTCTCAGTAGTGACTTGCTCATTGCAGATAGAAATGTCACATGAGTACAGGCCTTCTGCCCATTGAAATGTTCCTTGTAGTAAGATCCAGAAAAACCTCCAGGACATTACATATAAGGGTGTGAAAGTCTAACAAATACTAATTAACACCTAAAATTTGCCAGTTTTTTGGAAATAATCTAGTTACTAATATTTTACAGAGAACCAGCCAGGGTTGTGAGGACCAACCTGCCATGGGCAGCCTGAACTGTTGTCCTGTACATGTTATTTTTTCTCTGTTGCCTATAAGAGAAGCCCAGATGACAACACTGCAGATAATATAAATCAGGTGAAATAAATGCCATCCCTAGCTGCTTGTGCATCAGATGCAATCTCAGCTATATACTGCATTGTCACTGAAATTGCTGCTGTCCATAACCCCATGAGGGCTGGAGATTTCATTTTCCTTGTGTTTATTACATTTATTATATTATGTTAACAATAATAATGTATATTATGTCATCCTGCTACTGTTTGTCTTGCCTTTTTCTTCTTTCACTTAAAACACCAGGAAAAATAGTGTACTGATTTGATCAACTAATTTGCATATGTATTTTATTTTGGAAATTATCTCACTATTCCAGAGCTTTAACCAGTCTGGACCACTATCCTATAGCAGTCACAGCAACTGTGTTGTTTTGTCAAATGAAAGAGCTTTTCTCCAACTTTTATGTTTGTGCCTCTTACTGAAACAAATGTAATTATGAAGAAAATAAATTTTCATGACCATCATTCAGAGTTGTAGTTTAATTCCTAATGGTTTAAGTTTTATTTTCTAAAATTTATTCTGAGTGAAATGTAAATGTAAACAAAAATACAAGCTTTTAAGACAATTTAATCCACAAATTTTCTGTTCACAAAAATTAAGTCTTTCCAATCCTCTTCATCAACAGTCTCTTACATATTTACATATTGCACAATCAGGAATCTGAAACCCAAAAAGTTTTCTTTAGAAAGAAAACTTAAAAAAGGGTATACCCAAAGGCAATTGACTAAGGCCAAAATCAGCAAACCTTTTTTATGTATTTCTGTTTACGTCTGCCTCATATGGTCTTCTTTTTGAAGAATCAGAAAAAAATAAATATCAAGGAGAACCAGAAAATTATCGTTATGGAAATACAAGGAGAGAAAGATGACAGAAGGGTGGGAGTGAGAAGCTGGTGAGCACAGGGACATACAAAGAACTTGCAGATTTGGGCCAAACAGGATCCATGGGGTGGGGCAGGAGAAACAGCTGCATAAAGCTGATTGTAAGATTGCTGGCACCTGTATTTTTCTGCCATAGTGTATTTTCTGTATTTTTCTTGTCATAATGCAGGTGCTCTTCTTACCTCAGCCTCCCTCTGTCCCACTTTCCCTGTGTTGCCAGAGTGTCCAGGCTATTCTCCTTCCTCAGCAAAGAGGTGGAGGACAGGAAAAGCTAGAGAGACGAAAAAAACCTCAAAAATCTGCATGAAGGCAGCAAGAAAGTGCTACTGCACTCCTTCCACAAGTCCCTGATGCTCTTCTGGTGCCAGGCACAGATTCTGATATTTCTCTTCCTCCATCTCAGAGCCCTCTGCTACACCACGGTGCCTGTGGCTCACCCTCGCTCTCGGCTGTTGTATCATCTCCTGCCATTTCAACACCATTTGATTATTTAATTGTCATCTTTAATGAGGAAATTCCCCCTACAAATCTCACTGCAAAGTTGCTTGGATGGGAACACAGCAAATTTTTCTCGGTTTGCAAACACATGAGCTGTTCTGATCAGGATCCAGATCAAATCCAGTTCTCCTCATCTCTTTGGGATCCAGTTCTTCTCATTCCAGGGGCTACCCAGTTTCCTCTTACCTCCCTATGTGACACGAGGGACTCTGAGTTCTTGTGACCTTCCCTTGCTGCTCTGCATCAGCTCTTTGGGAGTGAACACTATCTTTTTAGGCAGTGGGGACACACTCCCCACAAATCCCACCTCATGCTGAAACCTGCAGTGTTCAGGAGCATCCATGAGAGTTTCTGTGGCTCTTCCTGACTCTTCTCTTCTGCTCACGACCTTGTGTCTGCCTCTCCTCCCACTCCAGGTCACTCCACTGTCCCCCCAGCCAGTCCCTGCCAGACACACTCCCCCTGGACCCCCCTCTCCTCTCCAGACTGCCTTTTTTATGGAAAGTGGCTTCCCCACACATTGCTCCCAAAGTTGCTGCTCATTCTTCTCCCTACCAGCCTGTCTCCAGACAGAGCCTAATCCCCCACGCTTTGTCTGCACATGGGCTGCAAACTCTTCATATATGGTGCTGCTGCTGTCACGTATTTGCTCAGGCCTATAAGTCATTGCTTTATAAAGGACCAAAATCATTGCTCTGCCTTCAGAACTACTAGTCTATTCAGGTACCAATTCAGACGCTATTTAAATGACAATTAGGTTCACAGAATATGGCTTCCAAGTATTTTAATTTGATTAAAAATCAATCCTTCTTAATTACTTTTACAAATAATTCCCATTTTCCAGCTGGAAACAGAGATAAGCTTGTGTGTATTTATATTTTGCTCTGAGATTGAAAAAAAAAAAAGGTTCTATAATTATGTATCTGATAAACTGGACAAAAGAGAGATGACAACTTTTAAAGAATTTAAAAGCAGATCTGATTCCAGTAATAATCCCTAAAAAACCCCCACTAATCACTTCAGCAGAAAATAATCTGTGAAGAGTAAAGCAAATTAAGTGCACGTCAGAGCAAGGGAGAAGTTGTATAATTTGGGGAATAGATAAGTGATTACCCAGTGAGATGACTGGGTTAACAAAATCAGAAAAGGCTCTAAATTCACAGCAGGTGTCAAAACCCAAAGACAACCTTATGATATGTTTTACTATTTTACAATAAAGATATACACATGGTTAGTTTAAAGGTATTGGTGAGAGAGTCCCTAACATGCTAAAACCAGGAAACTGAAATAAATTTTATTTTAAAATCTTTATACTAATTAAAAGACAGTAATTTAAAAAATTACAAGAAACATTAAAGTATTATAGTGCATGTTCAAGTTTTTGCCCTTCACACTCCCAAATGTGATATTAAATAATTTTGTGGAGGAGCTACATAAGGAACAACAGATACAAATGTATTAAATTTTAACCATGGACAAAAACTAAGCCAAGTATTGCTGATTTTTCCAGGTCTGTGGTAGAAATAGCAGGAGCAGCTACAGTGTCACACAAAGAACAGCTGTGGTACTGTACAAAAGAAAGAATAGGACAGGGAGTGGCTGCAAGCAAATGTATAATGGAAAAACTATATCGCTGAGGGTCTCTTTTCCTATTGACTAAAAATGATAAATGATGCTTTAAAGAAATCATAAGCTATATAAAAAATATGTGTGAGACTTATGTTTCTTTCCAGTTTTCTCACTCTGAAATATAAATAGAGCACATCTTGTAGCTGTGTATAGACATATTTCTTGCTTATAATTTTTTTAATTTGATGAAATTTCTCCTGGAATTACAGGCAACATACTCCCATGCCTCATGCACAATAACCTGGTATACCTAGGAATAGAGATGGAGTCCAGCTCTCACCTTACTCTAAGGTGGAGATCTTGAGGCAGATAAAATACACAGCTAAATAATCTCCATACAAAACTAAGTCCCTGCTGCAACTCTCTGCTTAAATGCATCATGAACATATCTGAAAAGGAAACACCAGGTAAGATCACGACCTTCTGACTCCCAGAAAGAAGAAATGGCACGGGCTTCTGGCTGTTTCCACACCTTCCATCCTGTACATTTCGCTTCATTGCCAGTCTCTGGCTCCCTGAGGGTAGTGCCACTGGTCAAGATGGAGACAGAATTAATTAAGCCATGTTTGTGGAGAAGAGAGGAGCAAGCTGCCATATCTGTATTTGCTTTGTGACCAAGCAAGCACAGAGAATCTCACCACAAAGCTGTTCTGAACTGCAGATCCCTTCCACACTTACTATTACAACAAGCCAGAATTCTGAGATTTTTACTTTTCCTTTACTTCTGCTGGGGTTGCACATTGACTTACAGTAAGTTTTGCTAGGATTTAAATTAACTGCAAGTATTTAAAATTCAGTGTCAAACTTGGCAGCTAAAATAAAAGTCAGAATAAATAAAAGTTAACATTTCTACTGACAATGCAAACACACATTTTCTTTTTAACAGTTCAACCGTACAGACTATGTAGCAAAACACTTCCTAAACCTCATTGGGATGAACAGGGCTTAAGTGTATGCACCTAAAGTGTACATATATTTGTTGGCTAATATTAACCTAGATTGAGGTAAGTATTGGGTTTTGACCAATAACTCAGCATCAAACATGCACATGACACACAATGAATCTTGAGTTCTTTAACAATTCAGCATCCAGCCCAAGTGATGTAAAAAGTTCAAGATCTTTCCAAATGCATACACCAGCCATTTCCAGAGGCAGTCAGAATAAGATCCAGGTGAACTAAGATACCCCTCTGCATGCTAGTTTTGACTGGAGGTGCATTCTGGACGGACAAACTGGAAGGCACATCACACAGCCCAGCACTCCCTAAAGCACCTGCCCCAAGAATTACAGAATCACAGAATGGTTTGGGTTGGAAGGGACCTTAAATATCACCTAGTGCCAACCCCTCAATTAGATTCAATTGTAGACACCCATTGTACATACACAGCCCTGTCTGTCTCCGCTGGTGACAGATAACAACTTCTATCACAACAGTTGTGGATGATGCATCTCCTCTGCTGGGCGGAAGAAGAGATTTTCAACACTTCTGAAAAGGAAAAAAAATATTTGGAGAGCTTAAACAGCTCAGAAACAGGTATACCCTAATTTTTAAAGTGGAAACTATATCATATTGAACTAAAACCTCTCTGTATAATTGCTGCTTATTTAAAGGGACATAGGAGCCAAATTTGAACTGTTTTGTTTTGGTTTTTTTCCCTAAACAAGTCGTGACAGTGCACAAAAACTGAAGTTAAGACACATGACTGTACACATATACATATGTACACAACAGTTTGTATTTAAAATATAAAAATATTTTCAGACAGATTTGCATTTTGGTCATTTTGCTATATGGTAGATATGTTTGCTTACAGATTCTGCAATATTCACTAAGGCAACAAAAGCAAAAAATTAGTTTGTCAAGTCAGTCACTGAATGAAAGTGTGAGCATATAATTTCATTTTTTTCTCTTTTCTGCAGCTGGTTTCAGCACATTGAGAGAGTTTCACGTGTTCCTTGGACTCCTAAAATGGCTTCAATATAACCTGACACAGACAATTTCAGTCTAACAATAAAGGAGATCAAAATACATAATGCAGAATCATTCAGAGCTGCTGGGATTTTAAAATCCCATGCACTTTGAGGAACTTTCAAAATAAATGAAATGTTTTATTAATTCTAACAGCTTAATATACAGAACTAATAGAGGTGTAGTCCATTCATCATAAAAATCTTTGTCTTCTCCCATAATGTATTAATTTCTTTATACAGACAGATTGCATGGCTATGTTTGTGTGACACTTTTTCCCACTCAGATCAATTCTAAGACCTCTGAACTAAAGAAAATCATCTTTCTAAATGGAATACTAATTTTAGCTAAGCTGCTTTTGAAGATGATGCTCTTTTAAAAAAAGCCAAAGCTCCATACAAAAGGTAGGGAGAAGAGGGAGAGTGTAGCTGATGAAATGCAAATGAGGCTTTTCTCAGACAGCTGGCTGCTTTGGGATGACATGTGTGATGAATGGCTCTTAAAACATGAGCAGGCATCAAGCTCCAATTCAGTGTCAGACTGGCAAAAACAGCAGCATTACTGGATGCTTCCTTTAATTAATGCAACACTTCTGCATTAGTCCGGACACTGCCGATAAATGGGGAAGAACTGATATCAGTGGTAATATCAGGAATCTTTCAACCTTGAAGCTGGGATGCATTAGCCAAAAGCTGTGGTATCGTAAAAGGTTTAATTGTATTTGTAATGTACCAGTGCACCATGACAAAAATGGGAGATAGTGTAGGCAGGACAGAGTAAGCCAGTGATAAATGAGTGTGAGTGAGCGATTATAAAGCAGGGAGGAGTGTGGAAACAAGACAATAGACAGCAGAGAGGAAGGGGCAGGAATGGGGGGTTATGATAGCAACAGCTACTCTAATGTGTAAAGCAGGTAATGAGAGAAACCTGGTTGCAGTTTTGAGAAGGGCTACAAGCACAAAGCAGTTTAACACAAATCTTTCCTCCTAAATAGGTTTCATTGACAAAAGTGAGATTCACCACTGCACCTACTTCTGGCAGGACTTCATGGAGAAGGCTTCATGAGCCAGTTATCTACTGCAAAGCATTACAACCCACTAAATCAAACACACAGCACAAAGTTTTCTACTAATTGCATACCAAAGTAATAGGATACACACACTGTTCATCCATTGTGCTGAATTTTATGTTTTCTTCCACAGCATACCATAAAACTCCCATGCAATTTTTATGCTGTCATGCAGTCAGCAAGTGTATGTAATAACAGCAATAACAGATTTCTTGAGATTATTTGAAAATAAAGACTAATCTCCCACTGAAAGTATCAGAGCACACAACAAGGCCACACAGCATTCATATGCAAGGGGTTCCTGTTTGGTGATTGCCATCAGCTGCAAACATTTCTGAAGGCACCATCTCCCTAGCAAATAGGCTAAGGCACATAATTAAGATTAACAACAAGTTCTGGTGACGTTCTTGAAAATGGTCTATGTTTAGTGTTTCTGAGAAAGGTGAAGTATTCCCGTAATGTGCTCAAAGTGATTTGCTGTTTCTTGATGACACCTTTATTCATGTGGTGGCCTTTTGAAACCATTCCAGTTGGTCTCTCCCATTTTCCTACACACAAGAGAGGTATTTATTGTGTGCACCAGGTGTTTATTCTGTAGTTTCAAAACTGTTTTTTTTTACTCCTTTTCATCAAACTTTGTTTTACGAAGCCAAAAAAGAAAAAAAGGATCTGTTGCTTTTAAAATGGACATCAAGATGAATTATTGTCAATGTGTAATTTCAAGCATTAGGAGAGAGTAAGGGAAGAGAGAGACATTGGAGAAAGAAAAACTTTCAGGCATCAAAAACAGATGCTAAAAATATATAATATGACATAGAAAGGGCTTCTTTGACCACAATATAGAAAAAAATTAAATAGTATTTTTAGGTATGTTTTCCTTATTCTATTAGATCACAGGTGAGAGAAAGTTTATCAGTTAAGAAACTACAAATATAGATATATTCTTCCTTGAACTGAGGCTAAAGACATTCAAAAACCCTTACAAATCATTTTTCAAGTATAGCGCCCTTTCTCAAATATAAAGGAACTGTAGAAAAAAATGCAATATAGGTATTTAAGTGGTTCTCTTCACTCAGCTTCTAAATTGTTTTCTTTATTAAAATATTTCTGTATTATTATGCACGGGTATGTTTTAATACTTACAGAATGTCAGAATGGAAGGTAAACTGGGCAGTGTTGTGGTGTGAAAGTTCTGCCCAGGAGAGAAGGGCATTATACGGTTAGTGGTTTTGTTTCTTCCTTGAAACATCTTTTTTTGTTAAATCTTTTAAGTCTAGTTTTAAATTCTGTGTCCTTGGTACCACCACAGGTACCATGGTTTCAAAATACTTCTGTAGCTCCAGAAAGTTAATTGGAAACCAGCTTAGTATTGATTAGCAGGGGAGTTAAACAGAGAAGAGGGTTAAAGGCATTGGGATCAAAGCAGTTTTTTTGGCTAAGAAATTCCCAAACAAGTTTAAGAATGCAAAAAGCCAAAGCCCAATGAACCAAACAAAAAGAACCCCAAAATCCCAAACCCACAGGTTTCATAAATTGTCAGATTTTACAGAGATGGACTTTGCTATCTATATTTTCAGACTAATAACCTGTCATAGAACTGAAAATGGTGGGGTCAGTTTCCCTTGTGCCTATTTCCAAAGCTCAGTACCTCTCCGAACAGGTTTATCATCCTGGATGTAAAGAGCCCTGTCACATCAGAAATTCCCCCTTGATGTAGGCAAGGCATCAGTCTACTTGCTTTCACAATTTTGCAGGAAAAAACTCCATTATAATACATTGAATGAATTCCAGTGTTGCTGGAATCTTTCACTGAGTCGTGAAACAGTGAAAGCACAAAGGCAGTCATGACATACCTTGTCTCAAATTTGACAGTCAGTGCTTACTGTAATGTGCATCTATTCAGGAGGTCCATTTTCATTTTTAAGTCCTCAATTTCCTGTAGTATACTTTAGCTCCTATATTATTTACAAAGTACTTTACCACAGCATGAAGAGGCTGTGATCCAACCATTCTCTTCATCCTACCATGGGGAAGACCATTTACTGTCCTTCTTCCTCCCTCCCTCGCCTCATATTTAATGTACAGGACGAAGCATTCATTTGTACTAAATGAGAGATGCCATCAGATGTGAAGGGTGCATGTTCAGCCAGGATTGGATAATGATATGCTTACTCATGCTTACTACATTAGGAAGTTTTAATAGGGCTACACGAGGATCAGGTGCTAATCGCTGCAACAGCATCAGATTGCAGTCCATAATTTGGCTCACTCCTTCTGCAGAGCAGCTATTCAGTGCTGATGGCTGAATTGTATCCTTCTCTGAAAATTCAGGAAGGCAAAATAAGAATAGGAAGGGAATTTAAAAGGTCCCTGACAGTATGGTTGCATGTCCAGAGCAAGGCCATCAGGTAATTGTGCCTGCACTCAGCAGTGGCTGGGGTGCTGGCTGTGCACATAGCTCCTAACAAAGCTCCATTGTCCTCCTCTCCCATGGGATTATACTTGGACAGCATTTTCCACTAATGGATGCTGGTCATGAACAAACAGCTATAAATCACTTTGGCCAAGTTAACCCAAAGACATGTGCCAAATTCTAGTGTCAAACTGTCTAACACACATTTCCTAATAAATAGAAATGTTTTTTTTTAACAGAAAGAAAACAACCAGCAACATGGGTTGGGGATAAAATCATCCAAGTGCCAGGACAGACCCAGATGGCTCTGGATTTCCTGGTGCAGCTAGCCCCAAGCAGTATGGAGGGACACATGCCTTTGCTGTTCTGCTAAAACAAGAAGTGAGATCAAGCACAAAAACTTTGATGAGAGAGAAATATCCTAAAGATGAAGTGTTTATAGCAAACATTTTGATGTAGCGATTACAGGCAGAAAAAATATACCTATATGTATAAAATATGTGTTTTATATAATAAATACTTTTAGGACTGTGCTTTCATTTTTGCCCAATCCCCTTGTTCCCTGAGATCTAATGATAGGATGTAAAGATCTTCTTTATAATCCAGTTACATGACCAATAATATTAAATACTGACAAGAGGCCAGGAGTCCAGCTTAAGTAAGTTTATAAGAATGTATAAATCTTATAATTGTGGGCTGAAATCATTTTGGGGCAGAAGTTTTGTGGAAAAGTTTCCAAGATTGTTTAATAGCAGATGCTTGAAAACACAGACCTTCCTGTGTATTTAAGAATTGTAAGCCAGGCACCAAATCAAGAAGCTGGCCCTGTTCTCCTTGCACTACTGCCTAACACAAGATAAAATGCAAAAGGAAATTTTTAGTATTTTTTTTTTATTATTTCTTTAGTTCACAACAGTCATAACTTTTATACATTTTATGTTTCAGACACTGCAGATTTTGGAATCATTATAAATGGAGCCTGCACCTGGGTGGGTGATGACACTTAGATCCAGTCACATTTCAGTTGGATGTTCATCATGAAGGTTTTTCATTAAAAACTTTCATGAAAGCTATAAAGCTTTTCAACAGAAAGGAGACAGAGAGAAGTATAACTGTATACTTTAAACTGCTTTTAAAAGAAACATAGTAATTGATAAATCTTTTGGAGCAGATGGTCTTCTAGCTGATTTAAGAGGTATGGGGTCCCTGGGAGCAATTGCTCCTGGAACATCAACAACTAATTCACATTTTTCACATGTTCCAAATTCTGCATTCTCTGGAATGCTGCTAATTGTTTTACTTTAGCTCTGTTCTCAAGAGAAACCTAAATAATTTCATTTCACTCAGAAGTTTATTCATAATCACTGGAACAACTGAATTTGGTATCTGAAACTACATTTTCTATGTTCTACTTATTGACCATTTTACATGCTTGGGTAATCACATCGAAATTATTTTGAGGGAAATCAGAGAAATGAGCCACGGTTGAATCACTCATGTAATGCACAGATGATTTCATGCTACCCCTGCCTCCCCAGAAGAAATTAGTCAGAGCAGATATGAGGTGTGTGCTGCAAAAGGTGGCATGAGTCAGAGTACACAAATGGAAATCAAAAACCCTGGTAGTTGGCCTATGGCTAGACATCGCATCCTTTATTGACATTTTTATTTAGATAATAACCTCTTTTTGGACAGTGCCATGTGTTCATACTGTGCTTTCCACAGTGCTGTCTTTAAATCAGATCTCTGGATGCAAAGTATGTGCAAATACAAAAGATCATAAAAAGTACAAATATAAAAGACACACAACATTAGCGATATTGTTATAAAAATTAATTGTCATTTTTTGCTTTCTGCATGGCATGAGAATATCCTGCACTAAGATTTGGGCCTAAAACCCATTTACATTTTTGTGATAGGAGAGTACAAAAAAAACAACTTTTTTTTACTACAGGAGCAGATTAACCAAACTAAAAGAGATATGGAAATCAAGATTCAAATAGACATTTTCTTTGTTTTGAGCAGTTAGTCTAATCTCTCCTTGGCAAAGAAGGGGCATGACCCAAGAATAATTCAATACAATATAGGTAATCTACTTGGTTTAGTCAATGAAGTACCTTTACCCTTCTAAGACAATTCTTATTGCCAAGATTGCTGTTGTTATTTTCATTTTACAAATCTATTTTGACAAGACATTACCTGACAGACACAGCACTTGCAAAAAGGTAATAAATTTATAAGTCATCTTTATCATGATAGTTTCATAACTTGCTTGGCATAAAAAAACCACTGCGTTCTTACAGTACTACTCCATCAAATTTAAAACTAATCCATCTGCACTGTACATCACTGCATTATATGCATCATTACACTGTAACTGGAAAAAGGAAGATTAAGGTGTGATAAGGCCTAAACATCTTCATAACAATTTCAGGGTTGTGGATATGTAAGATGCAATTGTCAATTGCAACACATATTCACTTTAAATAATAGTCTGTTAGGAAAAAAAAAAAACCCAAATACTGACTGTGCCTGCTTTCCAGTTGTTCTTTTGTTTTTTGGTTCAGGTTTTGGTTGAAACCTTATTCCAGTTGTAGTTATTTGGAAATAAGAGGAAAAAAAAAACAAACCAGCATTTTTCTGCAACTTTTTGTCCCAGGATTTTTTCATCCCAAAACTTCAAGGTCAAAGAAATGCAAAAAACTCAGAAGAGGAAATCAGTTACTTGTTTGAGATGATCAGCAATGCACAATGACTCACCCAAAGAACAAAATGTTTAAATTTTGGTCAACTTTTAGCAAATGCCTTCCTCATTGCATGACTGAAATACATTTTTTTTCCCATCAATTAAGAGAGAAGCACCATTCCAAAGAGAAATTACCTTTGCTTGAAAGTAATCAATTGTTCTGGGGTACATCCACCTTAATTAACTACTTAGCTCAGTTATTGTGACCATCTAGTAAGACGGATGAATGTTATACATCACCTTACAATCATCAGTTGTTCACACCATTAGAGCAGAGCAGAAGAATTTAGACAAATGATTTATTCATTAAAAAACAAAAAAACCAAAAAACAAAAAAACAAACAAACAAAAAAAAAAACAACA
>VWZS01008197.1:943466-987933 GCA_013397075.1 Rhabdornis inornatus | reverse complement strand
AAAAAAAAACCACCACAGGTTCAGCTGACCTGAGAAATAGTGGCAAAACTGGGTCAAATCCATCGAAATGTTACTACTGGATTTCTCTCTCTCTCACACACACACAGATACACATTCACATTCCCTGTGAAAGCCAGAAGGCCTGGGACTCCGTTTTATCAGTGCTGTGGTTGGGACAATTGTGGAGGAGCTGGAAGGCACCAAAGTTTATTTTGCTCTTCTGCTAAGACTCATATGTGCTGCTCCTGGTAGGTCCAGGCCATCAGGCTCCATCATCTCTTAAAATCCCCCCTGCTCACATCTTTCCTACATGGTGTGGGGTGATAACATGTTTACTGGGGCCCAGAGGAATGAAAATCACTCTCTCAGCAACGACGAGTGACCCCAGTGCTGGAGTTGTTGAAATGTCAGTGGCCCAAGCCTGGGCTCAATGAATTTGGGTCTCCTACTTCTTAATAACCTCAGTTCTAGGCTGATCAAACTTCCTACAGCTTTGTCACTGCACCTATAGCCATGTCTTTACCTCTGCTTGTTAGCATTAACTAAAGATTCCCCGAAGAGGACCAATATATTTGCTCTGAGAAAGGACTTGGTTGATCCAGAAAATGTTAAGGGAGAGAGTTCAAAGAGAAAAAAGTTCACACTGATGAGAGAAAAACACTTTTT
This sequence comes from Rhabdornis inornatus, assembly GCA_013397075.1. NCBI lineage: Eukaryota > Metazoa > Chordata > Aves > Passeriformes > Rhabdornithidae > Rhabdornis > Rhabdornis inornatus. The sequence continues at coordinate 987,267 of VWZS01008197.1, read as the reverse complement.
CTGTTCAAAATCTTCGCATCTCAGGTCAGGGATAAAACAGTACATCACTGGTGCTTTCCTGTCCCTTAGTGACTTGTTCTAGTGAGCAAAAATGCAGGTGATCCCTTGCAGAGCACCACTGAGAACACTTCCCATGCATGCTATTCCCTTGAACGACAGGTAGATTGGATTCTGATTCAAACTAATTTGTTCACTGGTAATGAGCTGTGATATCATCACCTAAATATAGAAATAGATATTCAGTGAAGGTTTTAATAAATGCAGGAGTGGAAAAGAGTGTCTCTTGCCTAGCCATAGTCCTTTTGAGAAACTAGAAGTCTAATAATGGGAGTTGTTTCTTCCAATGCTTCTAATGAGATAATATTAATAGCTTTCAATCAAATTACCTGCCAGATGCTGAATACCCACTAACTTGCATCCCATTCTCATTTTAATTCATTTTCTTTCAGTAAGAAATTTTGCAAATTGGTATTTTAAGGACTGTGTTCCTGAAATAAAACTAGCAGTTCCTATTTAGATTGTCATCGCTAAAACGCGGCAAATTCTCAGATGTTGTTCATGGGACAAGAAAGTACTTCGGTTATTTTGACAAAGAATTAAAACTCTACAAAATGCTGTTCTACTGGGGGATCATAACAGAATCTTCCAGTAATTTCCCAGAAGTATGAACATTGTTCTCTATGCTATAAAAATAACTGTAAATGTTCACTGTCTTCCTTTCACTGTCTGTGAACCTTTTTTTGCAAAATGTTTGTAAAGTTCTACATATCATTTGACAAGCCTGGGCAGGTCTGGCTGCATAGGCTATTAGGGACTGGAAGTGAGACATAAGTTATGTTGATGGTGCTGGACTATTGGCAATGAAGAATGACAAAAATAAAGTTAAATTAATTGTCTTTCATGGCACATCTTTTTTTCTTCAGCTGAGTCCCAAATCATCCCAAATTCACTTACCACTAAAGGCCAGTATTGGAAGCATACATGGAGTTCACAGAATTATGAACGTGACAAAAATGTTATCAGGTATTTATATGATTTTCTTGGTAAGAATGGACACAAGCATGTAGCCTAGTCTTTGAAAGCACTTTCTGAAGTTGTCTAAATCTTTAAACTTATTTGTCATTCTGCCTCTTATAGTTCTACAACTTAAGACAACTCATTTCTTCATCTATCAGAAGATGTTTGCCCTATAAGACCTTCAAACATTTTTTAGTCACACTTTCTCCTTTTAATTTTGATGTTGCTTACTAATTTAACAAGAAGCACAGATCAAGTAACTTTTATGTGGTTTTATTTAGAAATTTTAGAGGAGTTCCTCTCATTGATAGGAGCTGTTCTCCCAGAATATCACTGGGTTATGCTATGTTTAAGAGACAACAAGGAGAGAAAAAGAGTCCAACTGTAATAACAATGTTGACCATGCAGCTGCCTCAGAGTCCCAGTTTGGTCAGCTTGTTATTCAACAATTCCTATTCCCTCCACTTTCCAAATATTTTCTTCACATGTCCTTCATGGTCCCTGCTTTATGAAGGGACAAAGAAACAAACAAAACCCAACCAATCATCTCGGCAGTTTTCTATGTACATTTAAAAATTGAGGCATTTTCTAATTCCCCAATAAAACTGTGTAAACCACACTGAGCAAAACTTGACATTTGTGGTGAATAATGACCCTTTGATCAAAATGAAAAGGTGATAACAAAAAAAAAACACCTAAGGGCTTTATATCATTTCCACTCAAGGGACTGAAGTCCAGAATATATGAATGTGAAAAACAGTGGTACTCATTTTTGCATAAAACCTTCATATTTATAATCTCAGGATTCCCTTTTATTCTTCATAATTGCTATAGACTTAATTTTGTAAGTCAAATTCTGGCATAATTGAATTGGTCTTGAGAGAAGAAAATTCCTCAGCAAGACTCCTTCCCTAATTTTTAGCACACAGTAAGACTTTTTCCTGGATGAAGAGACTTTATATTGGAACAGAAATAAGCTTTGCACAGTCTTCAAGCCATATACACTGTCACCTAGACTGTGGCACTGCATTCTGTTCTTACACTCCCTGTGTACCAACAGACCCTGTTGTGTAATATTGTACAAGTTTGTATTTCCATATATATAGGCACTCAGATCCATTTGGACAAAAGCCCTTTGTCTGTGGAGAATACTCGTGATTTCGAAGTATGGCCATCTGTTCTGAGATTTTAAAACTAAGGCTGCGTGACAATAAGTGTTTTTTCTCACAATAGAAATGCTATACAATGCTTATTGCCTATTGTACGTTGGCTACTGTAGAAGTTGTGGCTGAATTGTGGTTTTATTTTGTAAGAAAGTTGTGGGGGAAGATGCCTATTACACAGTCAGTGTAAGAACAAATGATGCAGGTATTTGGGGAGTGTACAAGCTCCTCCATACCAAGAAACCACTGATGACATTCTGTCAGTAGTTGCCTACCCAGCAGAAGCCTACACAGATGTCAAAAGATTTGCTTTATTTCTTGTCAAAACAATTATCATTATTCCCCTCCTGCCTTCCATATACATACCCATATGCCTTTTTGCTGGGTTGGCTTTTTTCTGGACAGCTGCATGGTGAATTAACACAGACCTAGTGTATGGACACCATGCCACTCTAGTGTTGCATAATCTCCTTCTCCCAGGTGGTATTAATCATTAGCCAGTTGCATTGAATAACAAAAGAAAATCCATAAAGGATTAATCACAGAAATTAAGTTTGGGGTTGATTTCTGAGTAAGTCGTAATCTATAGTGAAAATGCTTCATCCAAAGAAAATTGGCAATGTCTTTTTTTTCTTTTTTTTTTTTTTTAATTAAATGTGGAAGTGAAAGGCCATAAGAATATTTCCTAGCTTCATCACCAAATCATTCTTTTCTGGTCAAGATGAAGTCTTTTATCAGTCAAGCTCTCATAAGCTCCAGTTTGCATCTGTCTGCACGCTGTGCATTGCACTAAAGGAAAAAAGGAAGCTTGCACATGTAAGGTATTTGTCATTATCTCCATTTAACTTTATCTTGTAGGTGTACTAAACGAGCAAGGGTTGCAAAAGGAACTAACATAACTTATTTTTTAACAGAAAAATATGCCCAATTTTGCATCCACAAACACTTCCTTTTTCATACCAAATAAAAACAAGGATTTAGCTCATCATTTGTAGAAGCTGCTACTATAGTCAGAGGATCAGACTTACTGTAAGAAAAAGAATGGCATTTTTCTCCACATTATTTTCAGCTGGCTGAGCAATGGAGTCTCTTGGCCCAGCACATGCAGAGAGAAACCATTTTGAAGCATATTATGGGAGATTTCACAAACCATCTAAGTAAGTCACAGAGGCAAAGGTAGGAATTATCATGTCTCACTTTTAAGTGCTATCATTCAGCAGGAAAGTTCTTAACAAATTATTACTAAAATTATGTAATGATTAATGAATTATTTTTTCAAATTTCAAAACCAGCCACTGTGGTGTGGTGTTTCAGTAGAATAAATTTTTGTCACAAGGGGGTGTATCAGTAGAATAAATTTTTGTCATCTGATTAGTCCATTCTAATCAAAAAAGCTCTTTAGTATAAGGCTGATAGGAAGGCTTTGCTCACCTCAACTAGAAGAAGCAGCACATATGTCATGCATAAAGGCAACAGTGAGGGAACATGGACTTAAACACAGCCAGGCCTCAGTAGCATAAAATCTCACTGATACCAATCAGGTTTTCCATGTAGATCACAAAATTAGAGCTTGATTTTGTAAGTGGACAAAAATGTGCCATTTTATGCAAGTTTTTAGATTTAAAAAAACCCACCCAAACCAACAAAGCAACCAAAAAAACCCAAAAAAACCCCAAACAAAGCACAACAGGCACAGACCCAGTGTGCTTCATGCAGGTACACAGATATTTTTAAATATTGCATATAAATGCAAGCAGTATTACATCTACTGGCAGAAATGTGTCTATTAAAGCCATCCACCAACAGAATTTCAGGAAAGTTAGATGATGAATTGCAAGCAGCTGCATCTGTACTGCACAGTCAGGATTTTATAATAAGCCTGTAAGTAATGTTTCTCTGCATAATTTTCTTACTCAGCTGAAAAAGAAGGTCTTTCTTGGGAAAACCTCAAGAATATGTTCCATGGGGAATTAAAAGAGATCTGGGCATCTAAAGTTATCGATTAGATGCCTGATTTATATCCTCAAAAACTATCCCAAGCCCTAATGACACTGCACAGCCATGCAACCCAAACTTTCCAGCAGAACAATCCCCTACATAGCTTCATATGAGGCAGCAGTCTCACATCACACCTTAACCATATGGCCTGCTGGTCAGGACATGTACAGGTGCTCAGACATAAATTCCATAAACACAAAATCTGACAGACGTCAGAGCAGCTCCAACAAAAGGTAATGAGTGTGGAACCTCAGCCTAGACCACAGAGTGCTAATTAGGGCACTCCCCTGGGAGGTTTCAGTTCAAATCCTCTCAGATAAAGGATGCTGAACAGCATCCTGAGTGTCCTTATCAGCCAGAGACCATACAAAAAGAGCACCCACACCAGTGTTTCACAATCCTAATTCCTCACTGGTTTTAGAAAGGAGAGATTTTCACACAACCTCTGTGGGATGTTTCAAGGGTGCAAGGGGAAGAAAAGACTGTGCATTAATTATGTCCTAGCCAAGACCACTATTTCCCATTAAATTTTGTAGGAGACTGACTCACTGTCCTGCATTTTTACAGCACACAAAGCTCCTCATGAGCAATATATGAAGTCTATGCGCTGTTTTGATATTCTGCAAGACTCTTCCACATTTAACTATGATAAAATTCTAATTCTCTTTTAATAGCTTATTTTTCCCCGAAATATGTCTCAATTGTTCATTTGGCCATATTTCAGACAAACTTAATATATCCAGAGATTCATCAGAGTATCACAGTATTTTAGACTGTTTAAACACTTGAAATGTACATTACAAAATAATTGTTCAGGGCAATATTAACACCAAAATTGTGTAAAGAGAGAGCTTTTATTTTCTATGTGGTATTTATGTGAAAAAATTAAGTGTCAGGGAGAAAATAAAAAGCAAGTGAAACATATTAAGACATTCACTATCCCAGGTGCTCTTTTGGCAGGTCAATTTGTGCAGCTCCAAGTAAGCCACAAATGTTCTTTCTCTATGCTTTTCAGTAGGTGTTGCTCCATGACAAACCCTGCAGTCATCATTCCTGGGTGAGGATCTGATGGACAGAAGAAACCTGAAAGTGCTCGTCATGTCCACTTTTGTTTCAGAAGGAAACATTAATTTGTTCCAATTGCTAACGCTGCTTATTTTATTTGTAAGAGAGATCTGACCCAGCCTTTCTTCTGGACACACTGCACTGTGGAGTGTCCTTTCATCATTCAGTCACTATTTCCACCTTGGTTTATGTGTCTGTTTGCACATGTGGCTGTGCAGTCTCACCAGAACAGAGACTAGGAGCAGAAAGCCATTTTCTACATTGGCTAGAGGGGAAACTTGCTATGCAAGCAGCATCCAGAGCAATCCATTAGTCATTGAGGTACACCTGCAACCCAATTAAGGGTACAATGTTCTGTGTTCCAGGAGGTTTCTCTGTTATTATAGCTGCTTTATATTTTGGTGACAAAGCTGGCTTTCCCTATTAATCCTAAATGGTATAAGTCTGTTCTTCAACTGGGAAAAACTGTTAAATGATTTTAAATAATGTTTTGCTCAGGTTCTAAAGGTTCTACCTGTGGTTTAAATTCTTTGGCTGGTAAAATAAAGCAGATATGCAAGTCACAGAGAAAATTCATTGCTGATTTAATTGCTAAATAGTCACAGAAAACTAACAGCATTTGAGCTCCTCTTTCTGAAAGTCACCCTGAACAGAAATTCTGTTATTCTGTTTATTAGTTTCACACGAGTGCAGCATCCCACCACACACCGGTGCCCCTGTCCATTTCTGAAATGGAACCCCCCTGATAAAATACCTTTGGGTGCCAGGAGCAACACTCTTCTCTTTATTACTGCCACAGCCACCTCTGTCTTGCCCAGTGGCTGAAATCACTGAGTCCCCTCCCAGAAGGGTCAGCCAGCACTGCCACTGGCAGAGCAGTTCTTCACACATACCCAGACAGGAGGGATGCCTCTTCCAGGCAGCCAAGCAGAGCTGCTTCATGGTTGTGATGCTGAGGAAGGTGCCCATTGGAACATACCAGACTGTACATACATAACAGAATGTACTTGGTTTGCAAATCAGCAAGAGATTTTGCAGATATAGAGGTCTGAGTTTACAACAAGAAATAGCTCTCTCATTTAAACTTTTTCTCCTCAGAGACATTTGTGGATATAAATAACACCAATCTCACCTGACACCTGCCACACCACTGCATTTTACCTCTGTGAACTCAGTTAAATATCACACACCTGATGTGGTAACCACACTGGTTGCCCCCAGTCTCATCTTTCAGAGCCCTCCTCCAGCAAACAGCAGCATGAGGAATCTGCAGTGCAGCCACTCCAGAGGAATGGATGTATGGTGTGTGCTAACCCATGGGTAAGGTTTCACTCTTACATAGCCATTCACTGCACTTTTATTAATCAAGATGTATAAGGGAAAATTCCTGTTGCCAGGAAGTCAACAAAAGTCATATCAGATGCAAAACACCAGGAAAAATGCATTGCATATTTTCAGACTTTTAAGATGTCTGGATATTCTAATTTTTTCACTTTCATGTCACTGCTTATCTTTACAGTCAAACTAAAGAAGAGTATTTTGCTGACAAAATGGTTTCAAAGACTGATAATAGCCTAAGCTCTTCTCTCCTTCTCTTCCAGGTGGTTGCTTTGGTTTCATGTGGTGCACTGTGCTGCTGTTGTATTTGTCTAGCAGGGCAGCTTCAAATGCTCAATGCTTTCAGTGTGTTAGTCAATTCTTTCTTTGTTTCACTACACACATAGATACAATGCCAGGGAAATGGAGATTTAAAGTAGTCACAGGATTTCTGAAAAATAGATGACATAAAAGTCACTCGCCATAGTAAATCATACCCTGACATCTTAATGTCTTGCAGTAATGAGAAAATTCAAAGTTATTTCTAGTGACAATTGATCATACTACTACAGTCTTCATGAGAAACATTAGATAAAATGGGAAAGTGCCATGTCCATCTGCTGAGAAAATACCTCTGAAGCAAGTTTAGAAGAAGACACCCTAAATCAATGGATTGAACCTTTTAATGAGATAAAATTAAGTCAGATTTTATCAGATGCAGAAATTGCACCGTTTATGATACGTGGACTTCTGAAAACATTTGACTTGAAACCAAAACCGTCCAGTCTATTATGGCCACTGTGGGTGGCTATAACAGGACTGGGCCAGCCAGGGAATCTGTGGGGTAAATATAGAGAGAGATGGGAACGATGGAGTTGCCAAAAAAAAAAGAACTTTTAATGTAAAAATTACAAATGCAGAAGCTACATGGTACAAGGGGCAACCTCCGAAGACCTCAAAACCCAGAAAGCACAGAGGTGTATGGATGGGGTGGAGGGTTCAGGATCCAATCAATAATGAGGATAAGGAGCAAAACCGTAACTGTAGCTGGCAGCCAGCCAACCATATATCAAAACCAAGAACATCATCTTATTTGTAACAAACTGGTTAACATGTTAGTTCCCATGAGACAACTCTTCTTCCTATTCTCTCACCACAATGAAAGGATGTCCTTTCTCCTAGATAGGTGTTTCCCAGGATTTGAAGCTGAAACTCTCTGCATCAGCAGGTAAAGCCAGTTCCCTGTCCACCCCAGCTTCCACAGTCCATTTCCCTCCTTTTTTAGCAGTTTTCTTTTGCCTGGGTATGCCAACATGAAAGAAAAATGGTACAGAAAGCAGCCACAAACATAGGAAAACTTCACACTGCAGTGCTCTTGCTGTGGAGGACAAAAGAAAGGTGTCATGAACAAAGAAAGGAACCAGCACCTGAATTGTTTTTGCATATGCTTTTCATGCAGCTTATACTTTTCATCTGAAAGCTCAGTGGCGTCTTTAACAGTGTTGTTAGCGTCTTTCATGAAATTAATATTTTCAGACTCACAGTGCTCTTTCCTAAGGCACATCAAGTGGAGAAGACGAGCAGGACACAAGGAGGTAGAACTGTACCAGAATCTGCAGGCAGGGTGTCAAGAGGATGGAGCCAGGCTCTGCTTGGTGGTGCCAAGCAATGGGCAGGAACTGATGGCCAGGAAGTTCCACCTGAACATAAGGAAGAACTTCTTCACTGTGCAGTGACCGAGCGCTGGAACAGGTTGTCCAGAAAGGGTGTGGAGTCTCTCTCACTGGAAATATCCAAGAACCATTGGTCACAATCCTGTGCAATGAGCCCTACGATAATCCTGCTTGAGCAGGGAAGATGGATAAAGCTCCCTTCCAGCCTTGCCCATTCTGGGATTGAGTGGAGTCAGTGAATATTGTACTTAGTGCTGTGGGGCAGCGAGGAAGAAGACAAAACCATGAGGTTTAGTCAGACAGTGTGTCTGTGTTCTCTGGTTGGAGTAACTGCAAAGCAAACCCCATGGAGGCAGCACCACTACCAGCCACCCATGCCCCCTCCCCAGCCACCAAGCCACTCTCAAGCACTTCTGTGGCTCTTGCCAAGACTTTAGTTTCTAATCCCTCCTGGCAGCTCTCATTCTGGCATTCCCATTTCAGTGCTACAGCAGGGAGAGAGACTAATGAAGGGTTGCATGGGGGATTGAATGCATAGCTGAAATTTATTACTGTTATCATATTTTCCTATGGCAGTCACCAGACAGGGCCTGGGGCCACTGTGATATGATCTGAACAGGCATAAAGGAAAACTTGGCCAGGGACCCCCTGTGGAAAATACAGTTTTGATTAAGAGTGTTTAATACTTAAATCATATTTAGAGGCAGGAAAATTAGGTTTAAATCAGAAAGTCTTGAACATACTCAAGCAAAGTTAAAAGCAGAATGAATTCCCACTGCAAAATTGAAATCTCATGTGAGACGGATTTCAGATATGTCAGACAAAACAGTAGAGCAGGAAAGCACATATTTACAAACATTTTGAGAGAAAAAAAATGTATTTTTGTAAAGCAGTTTAGATAAAGAGCAAACCTGAAGACCTGTATTAATTTATTTTATCTGTAGGACTCAATGCAAAATCTTAAACCCCTTGATTCAGTAAATCATATTGAATCACACTAAATTGAAACTTTGTTTTTCTAAATTTTATTAACACTCACTACATGTATCTGTGCTTTGTTCTTCACAATCTATGATCTTGCTTTTACTGAAACTACAGGAAAATAAAATTCCAAACTTGTGCTTTGTGGCACTCACTTTGATAAGTATAAAAATGTCTGTGCCATAAGAAATTTATCACTATTATGACTTCACCAAGAGAAAAAACATAATGGGAAAGCCTTTCATCTAGAGCCACCCTGAAACTGTGATATTTGCATCACAATCTTGAACCACAGCCTAGTTTCTGTAAACATTGTGACTAACTACGTCAGGCACCAATTCTAACACAGTTCACAAGACACTTGTGTGTTTCTATTTGTGGGCAGAGCCACCTGAATCCCAGAGAGCCTTCTCTTTAGTGAGCTTTAGAGGGTGACACACCCCACCAGACAGAGCAGTTATGGTTTGAGAACAAAGAAACCAGGCTGCTGCCATGGGCTCAGTGCATCATAAATGCTCAGAAGGTCATTAGGTTGTGCTTGGATGGTTAGACCATGCTGAAGGCCACCCTATTGTTTCTATCCCCTCTACAGCCAGCATGTCTGCCCTTCTGACTGCAGACCTTACAGTAGCTCTTCCATCTGGCAATCCACAGAAACAGAATATGGTTTGTCAGGCCCGGATTCACTGGAGCAATTTTCAGTCTTGCAGATCTTCCCACTCAAACCATCAGAGCTATTCTCGTGGCTGAAGGTCACACTAAGAGATTGAGGCAACAGAATTCTTTTAATGTCTGACTTTTAGAAGGCACTCAGAACACTCTGAGGTCACTGCTAGAATAATGTTTGCAAGGCAGCTATTGCATGTAGGAGGGATTAACAAAAACAGTGGAGCAAATAAACACACAGAAGGGAAGACAAAAGTAAATTTTTCCTAAGGCACAACTAGAACTACACAAAGGCAATGCCTTGAACTTGCATCCTTGTTAATTAAGTGCATTCTAAGTGATATAATTGGCTGGCTGCTAATCAGAAAAGAGTAAATGGTAGTTGCCAAGGTTTGTTGTTTTAATGGAAAAAGACTGTAAAGAGATTTCAAATGGTGGCATGCTACACAGTCTCCTTTTGTACAGAGTTGCTTTGTGAACATCTTGCAAACGATAGCAACACATTTCATCTTTGAGTCAGAACACTGGGAGAAATGCCACGCTAGCCCAAACTGATTTGGGTACCTACACCACTTTCAGCAGATGTCTTCAGAGTGTAGATGCTGTTAAGATGCCTATAAAGAATGGGATGTGATGAAAATACACATTAGTGAACGGGAAAATGGCCCATTCCATGCATATACACATAAAACTACATTAAAAAGAATTGTTCAAAGGACTTTGCTAGGATTGCTAGCTGTATAAATTAACAGCCTTCCTTTTTAAATCGAGTTCAGTGCTCCCTTCCAAGCATCATTTGCTTTGTCTCCTCCCTCCCCTTGGAGGCTTACAAAACCTGGAGCTGATTCCTGTAACCCCACACTCTGGAAGTTCTTTTTCTGGTGCTTCTCCCACTCTTTGGCTTCCTCCTCTTACTTCTCTGCCCACTCATGGACATCTCAAATGCAATTTCCTTTTCTCTGCTATTGTTCCCTCAGTAGTTCCTCCTTTTGGAAAATCCAGCACTCTGTCTTTCCTCAGAAATGTGTTTAGCTTGTCCCTGCTGACAGTAGCTGAGGCAGTCAGCCCACCCATCACCTCAGGAAGAACAAGGGGGTGGGACTGGTCTTTCTGTCCCTGCCAGACTCTGTGGCATCTAACTTTTTGATGTTGCCCTGAGGAACTTAAGACCAGGTGTGCCTCTACTGTGTGCAGCATTTTCAAAAGCTTAGAAGACATGTGCTAAAAACCTCTCTATATAAAGTTTGGAGGTTTTTTGAGGAGGTTGAAAAAAGCAGCATTGATGACAAAATATCACCCTTACTGTCACATGCATAGTGGCAGTCATACTTTTGGAGGTAGAGGTGATGAGATTTCTTTTTTTTTGTTTTTGCAGTGGAGAGAAACCCACTTTTTCTGTGCCCTCTTTTCTTGAAATAGCACAAGACTTTTGCTGTACTCCCATCATCTATCATCACTCGTAGCATGCTATGAACTCCCAGCACAGATCACTCTCACCTGTACTGCAGGATCAAGTGCCTTAGCTGGAAAAGCAGCTGTCACTCTGGCCTGTGAGAAAGGCAAACACTGGAACTGCTGAGAATAACTGTGAGGAGCCAGGAGCACTTAAATTCAGCTGTAGTTATTCCTCACCTCCAAAAGACTTTGGCAATTCTTTCCAGGACAGTCCAGTGAAGGGCCATGAGGAAGGTCTGCAGTGGGAAAGATGCTTTCCTTCCCCCCATCCTTATTAAGGCTTTGGTACGTCTCAGGGATAAGCAAGGCTGCTGCAAGTCTCCTGGTGAGGGAGCAGGACTGGCTCTGTAGATGTCTCCTTCTCAGTTACTTGACAGGTTGAAATTTCCCTAAGGAGCCCAAGAAAAATAAGTTGAAATGAAGTGCTATAAATGTGAAACAGCGTGGAGTTTTCTCAGGTAAAGACAGGGCATTATGTATAGCCAAGGGGCTTTCTTCCTCCCAGATTTCAAAAGTCTCCTGTGCACAAAAGCAGTAGCAAACTGCTGAAAGAAAGGTTACATGCATTTAAAATGTAGGCTTAGGGAACTTTGCTATAGGAGTTATTCCTGGCTCCCACTAAGATTCTAAATATACTATTCTTTGTGTGTGAATTTTACATATGTTCTTGTTAAAAGAAAGGTCACACAGTGAGTTTGTTATATTTTTACATTTCTGGATGTAGTGGATTCCAGAGATGTAAATTTTCTCTTCAAAATACTACCAACTATCACCATTTTTTTGCCTGAAGAAACAGCATCTTTGGCTGTTTCCAGCTGATAGCTACAGATCAGTGCTGTTTGAACATCATTTAATCTACTGAGAGAGCTCTAAGTGAGCAGAGTTGATGGTTTTGTGGAGTTCTAGTTGTCTGCTCCAGCTGAAAGCTAGTTGTCTGCTTCACTGGAGATATAAGCTGAAACAGCTGATCAAGAATGAGATCTTATTTGAATAGTTAAACACTGGCTTCATCTGAGCATTAACTAATTTGCATGGCAAAATTCCAATTTACCATCTATCACTTAAATGACAGCTTGTGAAACAGTAGTTCAGTGTACTTCACTTGCAGTGTTAGATTTCTATTCAAATCAGGAGAGGAAACATATGTGGAGTGTGTGTGTTGGGGCAGTCATTGTGAAACACACACACAACGCATACTTAACACCAAAAGCTTCAGATAGGAAATGCAGAATATAAATACAGAAACTATTCTGTTCCATTAAAAAAACCCATTAAACAAACAACACAACAAACAACTAACTCTTTGAATTTAACAGAAGAAAAAAAGAAAAAGTTATAACCTTCTCTTAATCCATAGGGCCAGAGGCATTTGGAAAATATAAATTTGTTTCCATGAGCATAATAGCAGCATTCCTCTGACTTGCTCCTTAGAAACTACAAATGTGCCATACACATACACAAAAAAAAGGGGGTGTACCCATTTTTTAATGGAAAAAAAGCCCTGTGCTTGTTCTTTGGTTTGGGGTAGCTAAAGCACCCAATAACAGAAGAAGTTATTAGGGGTAATCCAAAATCTGCTGTTATGCATTGTCATGCTGCTGTCACCCAGGTGCTTTGGGCTCAGAAACTGGATGAGATCTCCTATCTGAAAACATTATCTGCTTGGGGAGTATATGTATCCATTACAAAGCCAGCGTGGTTTAAGTCTGTAAATTGACAGCCTAAAATAGGAGCAATTTTGGGGAACAGGAGCAATGGTGACCAAAGCACTGTTGCATTCAGACTATTATTGCAGAGCCAGACACCCCTCTGAGGTTACTCAGAGCCTTATTACTGCAGAGTCTGGACACCCTTGGGGGCCTCCTCACAGCCAGGAGGGTAAAACAGCCTCCCATCTGTCACTAGAAATTCAGAAAAAGATGCATTTTGACTTCAGGGAGGTTTAAAATTGCTGGTTTTTTGCTGTAGGGATAATCTAAATATATTGCTACTCTGTTACATATCAGGGTTAAGCAATATAAAGAAAATTCCCTCTGAAACAAACACACTTTCTCACCACTGTCCCAAGTGCTTCTGCTGCCTTGCAGGTCCCATGGCTCCCACGAAGCACCTCAGTTTTGGGCTATGAAGACATCCATGGTACAGCATGATTCTCATTGTATTTCAGACACTGTAAACTCAGGGAGAAACCTGCAGAAAATAACTAGGTTTCAGCACTGTGGAGATAAGCATGGGAAGCCAAGTGGTGTGGTCAGTGGGAGGCTGGTGCAGAGCAGCACAAATACAATCCTGCTGCATCACTTGGCCCTGAGGACAGGGAATTGCTGGTCCTGGATTCAGTTCCCAGTGATGATGTGCCCAGTGCAGATGCTCAGCACAAGCCACTTTTACACCAAGGTAGCATATCCCCTCTTTTGTATGCAAGCCACAAGCATGAGCCTCCCAAGAGCTTTTTCTGTGTAGAAATAAATGCAGCCTTTCCCCAAACCAGATCCCAAGCATTACAGCAATTCTTTGGTTACCCTTGTAGAGGTGAATCTGCAGCACCAGCAGATGCTCAGAATCCTGCAGGAAGTGGAAGAAAACCCATTTTTTTTTCTTGAAAAGCCAAACAAGGTTGAAACTCTGGCTCATATTTCCACGTAAGAAACCAGAGAGCTCCTGCTCTGAGAAGAATCACAGGTTTTTGCCAACACACTGTGTGAGACCCGTGCTCATGGGGGTCCTTGCCCTCACACTCACTCTTGGCCTGAGCAGAGCAGCCCAGCAGTCCCTGCCCCAGGATGATGGGTTAGCCAGGGCAGGATAAACCAGCTCCTCCTGCCTGTGGGAAATAGAAAAGGTATATAAAACTCTCAGAAAACTGTGTGAAAGCAAATCTCAGGATGGAGAAATACAAGAATGTTGAAGATGCAAGGACAAGAAACAATAGGTCTGTGAGCTGTGTAGAGATAAGCCTCAGGAAAATATGTTAAGCAAGACAGTAGAAATATATAAGCTTAATAATGAAGCTTTATCCATTAAGCTATTACAAGCAAGCATCGTTCAAAGCAAGATGTACGTATGGCTTTATCATTTGGCCTGAGCAAATTCTTGTCAGCTTTTAATATTATGTTATTGGCTAGAAAGTTGTTAAAAGACTTTGTAACAAGGAGAACTTCATCTGCTGCTGTTAGCAGCTGAAGCTGTTCCATCTCCCTTGCCTGGTTCTGTAAAATGAGACTGATGATTGTTATGGAATAAAGCTTTGAGACAGCTGCTCCAGCATTCCTGTCCTGTTGTTTGTGTATATATGTGTACATATCAGAAAAAAAAAAGAGTTACTCCAACACCTGCCCTACAATCCTTAGAGGTGGTGAACTGCTCTTGCTGCTGCTTCTGTTCCACTCTGGTCCAATGGCCATGGCTGTAAAAAAACCCTGTGCCACTGGATTCCCCAGGGGGTGCAGGAACTACAGGGCAGTGGGACTCCTTCCCCTGGTGTTCAGCTTTCTGAGGGAGCTAGTCTTTAAGCTCTCAAGTGTTTGTTTTTTTTTTTTTTAAATGGTACCAGGCATAAATAACAGATGAGGGGTGCAGGCAGTGCCTTTAATTTCATGGGGTCTAAATGCCAGTGACATACACTGGTGAAATGGAGCTCTTGATATTCCATATGGGAGAATTCCAGGAACTTGTTGCCATGTTTATACATGCTATGGTACCACTGATCTTTTTAGGGCAGTGGATCGAACAGCCTTTTAGCTGTTTTCATCAAAAACTTAAAAAACTTACTTCTGCACAAAAACCTAACCTGGAATTATGGATGCAAGTAACAATCCAAGTTATGTTTTGCCAGAAAACGCACGAGGATCAACTTTTTCCCATTTCACAGAATCACAGAAGGGTTTGGGTTGGAAGGGGCCTTAAAGACCATCTAGTTCCAATTCCCCTGCCATGCTGCCATGGTCAAGGCACTTTCCACCAGACCAGATTGCTCAGAGCCCCATCCAACCTGGCCTTGAACACTTCCAGTAATGGGGCATCCACAACTCCTATAGCCAACCTCTTCCTGTGACTCCCAGTTGAGAAAATTTTCCTAATTTTAAATATTTCATACTCAAAATGCTGAATTTGGCATAGTGTTTTTTTTTTTAATGTGCGAATCCTCCTCATCCCATTCACTCAGGTAGATCATTATGAAGAGCTGTGCAAGTGTCTTGTGCCAGAACTACTGCAGTAGGAAAATTCTGCCCTCTCTGTGTGTGTGTGTGTGTTTGTGCTGGAATGTCTCTGGTTCCAGTAAGGCATATATTAAAAAAAATTAAAAACATGTGGGAGAAAAATCAGTTCTTAAAGTCTGTGGTCACATTTCAATCTTTTCATTCTTGCGAGACACATTTGGAAAAGGAAATTAAGAAACCAAAACCAAATACACACAGATGAGGGAAAAATGAGCTTAGATGTAAACATATGACCCTCAAAGAGCAGATGGAAAAAATGCAGCAGCCCTGTATTTGCCTCTGAATTTAACCATCACTTATGATTAAACAGGTAATCACTAAACCACACAAAAAGTGTGCCCTGTTGACACTCTCTTAATGCACCAGGAAGACGCTGGTGTTCTGTGGGCTGTTTGCTTACAAAGAGGAGCTGCTGGCTCTCTCCTCTTTTCCCAGAGGAGATGGGCATCTTGCCAGTGTTTCATTTTCAAGTGCCATTGTTCACCTAGGGCTTTAGCAAAAAAGCTTTTGCTTATTTATTACTAATCCTAGCCTAAGTAATGATCTCTTTAAATCCTTTTATATTTTAAAACAGATTTATCAGACTATGACACCAAACACAATGTTCCCCCAAACCCCTGGCATTTATTTTTTCATTTAATAGGTAATTCTGTAATTCACACATCCATGGATTGCTTTATTGGTTCATGAAACCTGCTTCAAGGAGCATTATTTTATCAAAATATAAATTTTACTCAGCTTGTGTGAGGGCTCTTTTCAACCTGTTTTTGTTAGTTATAATCTTGACAGCAGAGCAACAGAGAGCAACAATTTTTGTTGCATCCTTTATCTGTGAATCTTTGTAAAATGCTGGTGTATTCATATATAATACTGTTCAGATTTCTATTAGATAGAACGCATGTTTTTGATAAGTAATAAAGTATTTTTAGTAATATAATATTCCTTTATCTTCATGATTTGGTATAAATTCATGGTAAAACCTTGACCACAACCAGTTTGAGGTACCCAGTTTAACCTGATCCCATTCATTATTGATAAATGATGCTGTGACTATCAGCTGGCTAATTCTGTAACTCTGCCAGACTTCCATATAGTGCTGCCAGTCTGTAATCTACACTGTGAAACAATTCACCTGCCTTTTCACTAGTTTGGTGTCAATAGAAAACACTTGCCCAGCAATTTGCAATACACACATCTGAAATATTGGACTTTTCAGAAGGGTTGGAATAAGGCAATTGATGCAACAACAAATACCAGCAACAAATCCATCCAATCTTCAAGTTCAACAGTGTGGCTCTCAAGAAAACAAACAGTCAAAAAAATGGCATTACCTACTTACATATAAAGTTTTAGCAGATTATTTAAATAACTTGTGGAAATGAAGATTTACTTGTGAAATCTCTGTGTTCCCAGCCAGCGGTGGCAGAGAACAAGAGCACCCCAGAAACTGTCAATGCAATTTTGTGGTTCCAGTCTACACAAAAACCATTATCTCATGCTGGAAAAGGGAAAATGAGAACACAGCATCTCTATATTGTGATTGATTTTGTTTATCTTTGTACCAATGAGGCTTACCTTTCAGCATCCAAGCAGCAAAAATCAGAACATGAAACATTTCCATAACTTACACCAATTGGCACAAAGCCCACAGGATCTGGAAGGGGAGGCAGTGGGAGTGAAGAAGAAAGATCTGGCACATGGGACAAAGAGAAGGAGATCCAGCTTCCTTGTTCCCAACACCCTGATAGCCTCTCAGTCCCCCCTAAAACCAATGGACTAAACTATACTGGTAAGGTATATTATCTTAGCAAAAATTCACTTCCTTTTCAATTACATTTAATTTCCACTTCATCTCTCCCTTATATTTATTCCACAAACAAGCCATTGTGTTATTAATGATTCAGAGTTCCCCAAATCCATAGGTTTTATGGATTTTATGTCAGAGTGGACTCATAATGTTTTAATGAGGAAAAAGAATACTGTTTTACTGTACTCACGTCTTACACTACCCAGCCAATAGACCTGTATGCAATTCTAAATCTTTCTGTAACAGCACCATGGAGATTACAAAAAAGAAATAGGCATTACCAGCATGCTCTGCCCCCCAGCCCTCAAAAAGATTGATGTTTTCCTGCAAGACCTTTTCTAAGAACTGGTATGTTTGTAGCAAATTGTTAATTCCTCTCCTACGGTTGTATATCTACATACAAGGTGTAAGGAAATCCTTTAAGGTTTTGAAGCAAGCAGAAATCAGGTAGATGATAAAACAGGGCTATCAGTTACATTAGCAGTCAAGTGAATTTGATTCTCCTCATTTTTCTGAAGACATCTAGTTTCTCTGTGCATGCTCAGAGATTTAGCTATTCACATATTAGAATGACATATTTAAAGTAGTGAATTTCACATTAGCAATGCAGATGGAGGAATGAATAATCTTGGAACATTAGATGGTGGGAAGGCTGGTGTTGGCGAGTAGGATGAGAGTTGGAAATCCTAGATAAAGCAGAGGAGAAGGTTAGCAGAGGGCAGGCAGAATGGTAAAAGCAAAACCATAAAATTAGAAAGAGAAGGCAAAACTGCTGTAGAAGAGAAGAGTGGAAGATGTAATAAAGAGTCTGGGGGAAAGCTGAAGTGAAGAGATAGAGATTGGCAGCTGGCAGAAACATTAAAATGTTCAGAAAGCAGCATTTCAATGACACCAATTAATAAGATGTATATAATTATGGACAAAGTTGATGCCATTTTCTCACAGAATAGCTTACTGGGGCTGTGGGCCCCAGCCCTCCAGTTGTGCCAATCACTTGCTGGTAGATTAAGATACCAAAATGCCTCCTTGTACCATTCAGGTTAAGCTCTATTGTACACACACAGGCATGTGAACAGAAAAGTGCTACAATGGCTGCTTGGGAGATAAGGAATTTGTATAAAGGAAAGGTTAAGACTGGGAAAGGGGAGAGAAGGGATACGGAAAAAATCTCAGGGAAAAAAAAAAGGAGACATTCAAGAGACATTAGTCATAAAATTAGCAGCTCATTAATTCTCATCTTATTTTCAGTCTCTGTGGAGATTTACCATATGTGACAGCTACTCAGTCTCAGAGTCCGATTAGAACAGTTTTCCAACCACCAGCAGCCTGGAGTGCCACCCAAAAGCCTCATCATTTTCAGCAAAGTTTGATGAGCTGGTTACCCTTTACCAGCCATGTTTGGCACACTCAGTTGCAACTGGCCTGCATTTTTCTCATATCAGTGCTGACAGATGAGCCTGATTATCAACTGAGATCCACCTAGCTCCTGCTCGTTCGGACAACAAAGATAGCAACTGAACTGAAAGAAAATTCCAGGAAAAGTAATTGAAGTTAAAAATTTCAGTAGATTTTCCTGGAAATTTGCCTACAAAGCATGCTGTTTACATATCCCCCTCCATACAGAAGTTTGAAAGCATATCCCAGGCTGCCTGCTGCTAATGTTTGAGCCCCTGCCCTGGCCAGGTTTCTCACAAAGCTCCTGGATGCTCTAGGCCAAGATCAATTTGTCAGTGCCAGGTTGTATGATGATTTATGACTACAGCTGAGTGAGGATGCTGGCCATGTTCTGTCTCTCCCTAACTAGCTGTGTTGAACTCAAGCCATCCCAAATCCCTTATGGGCTATGGGGATGCATGCTCAGAGAGGCTGAAGCTGTTTATTGAATTTCCAGGTATAACTTTTGTACTTGAAGGAAAATTTTGGAAGAGAAAATGTGAAACTGTTGAAAGCTGCATTGCACTTTGTAAATATAACATATCACAAAGGGAGATAGGCTTGTCTAGGAGATGTGAAAAAGCTTCTAAAAGTCAGAATTTTATTTGGTTGGGATTTTTCACATCATAGAAGTTACCTAAGGAAGGAACATCTGAACATATACCAGATATACCTGTAAAAATGGCAACAAGTGTCTTAACAGGTACATAGATGAAGGCAACCTGTAAATTAGACTGCTGTGGGTGAACATTAGCCTCTGATTTTCCTTAAGTAAACAGCAAAGCAGTAGAGGGGGATCAAAGAACAAAATCATATCTTAAACAAAAGGAAAACTGAGGATAAGAAAATTACAAATACTGAAGCCAGAATACATTAAAGTGCTACAGCAGAGGATAGGAAATAATAAATTTAAGAAGAGTGGTGTGAAAAATGAATTACATGAGGAAGGAAGGTCCAGGTGCCTTGTATGAGCATGATGAGATAGACATTGCCGTCTGAGCAAACCTCATTTATTGTTTGGGACTGTTGTAGGTAAAATGCTACTAAAAGTGTATAAAAGGATAAGGATCAGATCCTGCCTGGCAGTGAATTAATGCCTGGATCAAACTATTTTTCTGATGGAAAACTATATTTGTTTTTCTGAATAAGAAATTCCATTCTGAAGAGATGTGAAAATTGACAGAAGTTCAAGTTCTATAAAGAGAACCAGAACAACTTCTTATAGCAGCACTGGCCAATTGATATTGGTTTTGGTTTCCTTTTTCAGTGCAGCCATCCAGGAATGCTTTATCAGCAGGATTGTGCTGATAATTGGCTACACCTCAAGTAAGATCAGCTTGAGTCTCTTGTAGGGAAGTAGAAGACAAAAGAAAGAGGAAAAGAGGAAAAAACTTATTAACATTTCCTCAATATCACAGAATCCACTAGCAGGTCAAAGTTGTAACAATTTCATTTCAGAATAAAAAAAATCAATGCTAAAGAAGGATGAAACAACAGCTACCATGGCTGCTTCAGGTGTTATGATATCATTATAGCACAATAACCTTATTATTCACTGTAGTTGTTCTTTGCTTGTCTTGAGCACCTGTGACAAGTGTTCCTGAATCTGTGCACAGACAAAACCTCAAATTAAATCTGACAAACACAGAAAGTGTCTTGGGCTAACTTGACCTTCCTTTGCAGATGTATATTATAGAATTGTTCATTACCTACTCTTTTTTGTGCCCAACATGACTCATGTTCCCTGTAGATTGTTTTTATTGAGAGCTGATAGTTACAAGTGCTGACATTTGGCAGGTTTTATGTACTTGGAAATTAAAATAAAAATAATCTGACAAAGACATTTTAAATAACATGAGAGAACCTCCCTAAACCTGTACACTGTATAAATGGAGAGGGCAATTTAGTTACTATATTTTCAGAGGCTCTCTGTGGTGCTCAATTCCCATTGTATGAGTGCTACTAGATGTGCAAGCACATAACTGCAGATATAATGTCAAAGTCATCCACATTACAACAAGGTTTCAGATGCTCCATAATGAAGGCTTCATCAGAGAGTGAAAATTATTGGCTCCCCTGTTGATGACTTCTACAAAAATCGTAAAAGTAGAAAGTTTGCCAGCTGGATCCATCTTCCTGTGCACAGTCATTTATGAAGCTTTGAAATTTTTAACCATTGGCAACAATGCTATATAGTTGAAAAAACTCCAGGAATATCTGTTCGATGACAAACAATGGTCTGCTAAATAGAGACACGCTGTCCTGACAGCTCCAGCTTCAGCTATATGGCATGATATGTGCCAGCAAAAGCAGAGAAGACATTCTGTAGCATCATAAAACTGCTTCCAAAAATGAGCACCCTGCAGCTATTAGAAACTGCGTGAGAACCACCAAATGTCAGCCTCATGCTCAACAACATTCAGTTTAATAAACAGATTTAAGAAAGTGAACAGCATAAGATGCTTCAAAACACCCTTAAGACTACAATGAAAATATTGAGTAGTAGAGGGGAAAAAAGCATCTATTTACCATTAAAAAAAAAAAAAAAAGGAGAGTTTTGTGTCTCTTTTTTGTTCCCTGGGACCAATTAAAAGCATTCTGTCATTATTATTGTCAGCACTAGGAACAGTTTACAAACAATAATCAATTCACCGACACATCCTAATATTGATAGTCAGAGGCCTGCACTGAGAACAGACCCATATTGTTTTGGTTTTTAACATAAGGATTTTTTTTCTGAAATTTTCTTTTCTGAGCAAATATTTAAATTCATCCAAATCTAAAGAAAGAGAATGGCCTGTGGGCAAAAGAAGAATTTCTGTGTACTAGACCCATAAAGCGCTAAAGAACTGTCTAGGAAAATAAAAAAGAATTCTTTTTTTCCTGAAAACTGTTGTTGAAATACTGCATGCCATTTTGTTCTCCCTTCACATTCCTTTTCTTCTCCTTGCCCCCCACTCTCATGGCTGCTCTAGCTCTGAGTGTCACCAGTGAGGTGCCAGGGCAGGCACAAAGACATTCCTGCCAAAACAAACATTTCCTGGCTTATGACATGTATTCACTAAAGGGCGCTGAGTTTTCCTGGATTTTGTATTTTGTGGTTTTTGGTTTTTTTTCCCCAATAGTGCTGCTACTGCTAAAGAGTTTCTTCACCCAGAAAACTCTACCAGAAATATTACCAAATACTGTAATTCTGTGATCCAATTAATTAAGGAAAAAGTAGTTGTACAAGTCCTGAAAGGTTTCACTCTCAGCTAGAGTACAAGGGTACTTACCAGACTTCAGAAGTCTAGTACTTTGACTGTTAAGTTTCAATTAACTAATTGACATCAGTTTCTATGAAAATCATGCCTCCTAAATCCCTCCATGAAATCAGAAATGTAACATATCAGCAAACAAAAGCTGAAATTCATATCTGTTCTCTTTTACGGGTCTGGAGGACACTGCAAAGTATATGAAAATATGGAAATGGTTGTTCTTTTAATATTCTTAATGATAAGTGTTTGTGAAAACACCTGGGGTATGGGTAACCCTCAAAAGGTCTAAAAGAACCTATGAACTGTGATAGAAAGGAATTCAAAGCCCAGTGTTTGGAAACTGGTTTTTAATGTACCCAAACATTCCTGTAGAGAAAATCAGAATGTCTTTGAATGTCCCAGGGCTGCAAAGTGCACAGAGGAGTCCTTTGATGGGCAAAAATCTGCTCATACACAACAGAAACTGATCCTTCATCTCAATTAAAGGAAAGACTAACATTTTCCCACAGATTTCACCAGACCCCTGATATTCTTGCAGGTCATCAGTGTTCAGAGTGACTTACTGTTCCAGCTGTTTCAAGGTGCATTTCTGTGCTGGTGGTGACGCAGGGAATCACGCGTGGCACAGCAGACACGGGATGCGACACATGGCCAAAATCCTTCTGCAACTGTGATCATTCCCCTGGATTTCTCAGGCTCTGAATGCAGGGCTGAGCCACTCAAATCAGGACTCATCAGTCAGTGGCTCTCCCTTAGTTACAAATGCTCTAAAGGCACCCAGTGACCTAGTTTAAACTTAAACCTCATATTCCACATAGACCTAATATAGAGTGAACTTTTGTACATCCCTGAGTGTGATGTGGCTAAGACAGCTTTCTGGGCAAAGGAGGACAAAAATAGAAAAGCCTCATTATATGCCTAACAACAAGGTAGAAAATATGCAGATGAATTTTATGCCTGGTGGGAAAAGAGAAGGAAGAAGGGGGTGGGTAGACTGAAGGTAGTTTGAAGCCTGTGACACCAGAGTAAATACAAAATATTTATTTATCAGTGTCTGCAATTCACTGGGAGATTTGAGGGACTGGGAAAGGAATGGCAGAGGTTTATTTTAAATACAAACTGGATTGGGCGACTGTCATTTTAAGACTGGGAGCAGGGGAGACAGGTCTGCAGTAGCTTGGGAGAGGAAATTGTTTCAAGCAATTGGTGATTAATTGTATTCTGCTATGCCACATCTCTTTCTATTAAACCTTAGATAGCCAAATCTGTTTCCTAATTGTTTTTGTGTTTCTCAGTCTTCTTTTGTCTTGCATAGGAGTAAGCAATTTCTGTGCCATCAATATCTCATTAAGGTGCCTTGGATCTGAAATGCCTTGTTTTGTTTTTAATTTTGTTTTCCAGGCTTTTTGCTACATTTTATGACACGGCATTTTTTGTTTGCTCGTTGCGGTCCATTTATTTTCTGGCATTCCCTTTCCCCAGGTTATAGCTTTATTTGTTTCTCTGCCTGTTGGCACTCGAGGTGTATGTAAATTATTGTTACATGCTTCACCATCACCAACTATTGCTCTTCATTTTCCCTAATGACAGTCCCCATCTGAATGCTGGTGCCTGCTCAGGTTGTACATGTGTAGAAAATAACTTCAACTCATCCGTGAGGTCTTTTCAATTTTTCTTATTTTTCTTTTCACCCTCTTTCCTGTTGCTGTTTGCCTCAGACTTGTATTCATGAGGTGAGGAATAGATCTGCACACTTTCTGCCTAGGGCAAAATCCTTCTGCCACTTGTGCAAGTAGCAGCTCAGAGGAAAAAGGAAGGGCATTCACACAAATAGCTAATCAAAGGGTTTTTAATGATACTCATTAGGAAAGAAATTCATTAACAAGCCAGCACAGAACATTCCCTGAAGGGAGAGTGATGTCACTGGTCACATCAAAGTCCCCACCTGACTAACACCTTTATTGCTGTTCATAGTAAGGCCAAGTTAGCAGCAAAATCAGTCGCATTCAGTTCCTGCCAAGCAAAAAGTCATCAAAGCATGGTCATGGAAACTGGATCAATTCTGGTTTACTAATAAAAATGGCTTTTCAACTTTTCACAGCAATGTACAGTTTAGCACTCACCACTGATGCTTTTGAATTCATAGTTTTTCATTTCCTACCCTCCATTCTTTCTCCTGCTCCTTCTCTCTCTTTTATTTGGGTACCTCTGACCATGTCCACAGTGTTGCCCATGGCAGTGGTGTAGTCCTGCAGCACCACAAACCTCGGCTGGATGGATGCCAGTGCCCCTTTTCCAACAGAAGTCTGCCAAAGGCAACCTCATGGCAAGGTTCAGTGGGGAGCCTCACTGAACTGTGGGCAGATCCTTCACCCAGACAAAGCACCAGTGCAGGCCTGCCAGAGCTTTCCCCACTGCCCAGGATAGATGCAACCTCTGAGCATCAGGGCTATTTCCAACCAGCAGGCACAAAACTGCCTTTTTTTTATGCTCACACCATTATTTACCTATAAAAGGGACTCTATTTTTCTGCCAACTCATTCCTAGAGATTAGTATCGGTATCTTGGGATGCTCATTTGCTCTGTAAAAATTAGCTTTTTAAATAGACTGGAGCAGAAATCTCACTTTTATTGTGCTGCCCTGATACAGTAGAGCTCAGTTATTAGAACAAATTGTAGCAAGCAGCTTCCTGGTTGTTATACCCACATAATTACTACGGACTGCTACATGAAACCCTGCTTCACTCTTATGCTTAGAGGCAAGATCTCCATTTTGCAAGGACAGAGCAAGTTCTATTATGCATTTTACTGCCAAAGGAGGTCAATTAACTTTAATTGGTTCTAATTAGCACTTGCTCAAGCTGTTATATTCTTTACCTGCATCCGAGTGGCTCTCCAAGTGCTGCACAATGGATTCCTGCTTTTGAACACAAAGGAGAATTACTAATGGCATCCTTGAAGGCAAAAGATGCACTGATCAGCATAAATGGGGAACAAATATCAGCACAAATAGTAGCAGGCCTTTTTAGAGAAAAGAACCCACAAACATTTTGTGCCCATCTGGCTTTGATCAATTGAACTGAATGCAACTGTGCACCTTGTTGCTTAAAGTTAGAACAATGTAAGTACACAAATATCATTATTCTCTACCATAACTTCTTTACAGATGAAAGATAAGTACTGGAAAGTGCAGGGGGTGGGGGTGTGCAGGGACAGTGTTGCAGCTCTGAAAAAAACAAATAGATCATTTCAATGGCAGCCAAAACAAAGTACCAAGAAAAAGAAAAAAAAATGTCAAACATATATCTGAAATGCTGTTTTCTAGGATTTTTGAGCACTGTTTTAAAAGTTTTGTGTTCAAGTGAAAAGTTTCAGTTTTGGCGTTTTTTGGTTTTTGTTGTTTTTTTTTTTCCATTCTGCTAAAGCAAGAGGAAGAACCTCACTTGCTTAGATGTCAGCATAAGCCATGTGAGTCCTCAGGATGTGGTGAGAATTCAGCAGTGAACTCAGGACTGCCTACCACAGACTGAGTAAGGACTCATATACCAGAAGAGATGCTGCAATGCTGAGCTCTGCTCTAGGAACTTGTTTTCTGCTCAGGTCTTCCTGGATGTAGCTACACAGTTAAATAAAATCGTGCTAAAGAGGAATCTAGTCCTCACACCAGCTGTGGAACTCAGAGCTGCTTCTCCCCAAATAACCAGTCCACTGTGCACGAAGGCATGGCCCTACATCTCCTGTGGGTCCCATGAGGTATCTGTGGGTTGTACTTGTTAATTTGGGTGGAGGAGTGTTGGCAGGAAAGAGCTCAGTCCTCCAGACAAGTGGGGAACAAGCTAGACACAGCAGAGCAGATGTTTGGTGCCACTGCTCTCCTGTGTCCCTGGTCCCCCTGAACTAATAAAGCATTTATCCATATATTCAGCCACTCAATGCATGCAGAGCAGCTCCATGGCTCTTCTGCTCTTGCAGCCCCCAAGCCAGACACCCCAGATCCAGGGACCAGCATCAGCACTGAGTGCACAGACCACAGCAGGAGAGCATTGAGAAACAACTGGGGAGGGCAGTCCCAAAATGTGAGACGTGCCCGACTAAGTGAGCTCAATGCAAACCACCGTGGTGCCACAGGCACTGAACACCTTCCCTGCCCTGAAATCTCCATCCTTGGAGAAAGTGACCTTCCTCTACATGCTGGCCTGCCTGGGATCCATTGAAACCCACTGAGCCTAAAGCCATAAGGGCTTCCCTGCTGGAGACTTCCTGGGCTCTGAGCAGCCAGGGTTGGGGTCTCGTACAACCCTGAGCGTTCTCCACTCCCACCAGCTTGGATTAACCACATATTTAAAACAAAGCACCAGATTTAGTGTCCCAAGGATCTAGGCCTCCTATGGACTTTGGGTAATTTGTTTTGGTATGAAAACCAAAAGCAATGAAGTTCATACATATTATTGTACTGTTCAAAATTGCATGTGAAACTGTGGCGGACTTGGCTGTTTCTAAAGCAGTATGTGTTCCTTATTTTAGTATTACTTTTTCCCTTTTTACTGCTATTTGAATGTGCCTCCTAAATGAATTGTCTGCTGCCCACATGGTTTTCAAAAACAATTTATATTTTAGCTAATGTGGAATAGATGGAACACAAAACATATGTTAAAAAAAAAAAATGAAATTAAAAAATACTCCCTTAATAAACAAGTACCCCCCAATCTTTACAAAAGAAAGTCAACTTTTTTCTTTCTAGTTCCCTTGCTAAAACTTCACAAGGCCATTAACCATAAAAAACCCCCAAGCTGCATAAATTGTAGACAAGCCAAAGGAGCTGCCTGTAATTTTTTCTTTTTTAAATAAAAGTTCCTGCCAAAATCTCCCCCAACCCTATTCCCTTTCCTCTTTCAGTTGTGAGGACTCTTTCCCAGCCTCAGTACACACCTCTTCTCATGGCTGGCAGTGCATGGGCTGAGGCAAGCATAAACCAGCATATAATTATTTTAAACAGTCATTTCTTCCTTTTGCACTGGTGTGCAGTTAAATTAATATACTTAAAAACATTCCATGCACCTTATCTTTAGTACTTTTCCCAAGGAATGGTGTTTCTGTTGCATTTCAGGTGACAACCAAAAGGTATTCTAAAGGTTTGTTGACTTGGATATCTACTTGAGAAATTAACAAAAAAGAAAAAGAAAAAGAAAAAGAAAAAAAAATATCAAAAAAGGAAATGTCTGTTCCTTGCATCACTGAAAAGGCTGCCCATACAGCAATACACCACTGAAGCACATGGAACAATTCAGTATTTGGTCCTTCAGCCCTCCTGCATTTAAAATTGAGCATGTATTCAGCGCAAAGATCGAGCAAGGTTGACCTAGCACCTATCACACATTTTGAGGTATTCTGTACTGGGCTGGCAGTAGCTCCACCAGTACCACACCCCAGGTCTGAGGGTTCAGACCAGGTTTTACACATCCACTGCTCTGTGGGCTTCGGGCAGAGCCAGCTGTGCCCCTGCAGTGCTTCCCCCACACTGAGAGAACACAGCTACGAGCAGAATATTCACTGGAACAGCTGTATCAGTGTAATTACAGTGGTACAACTGCTCCAGTAGAGACAGGACATTAAACAGAAACCCCTAGGACAGGAAATGTTTACCACTGGCTCGTAGCTTAGTTCAAAAAACAGTGTATAAATTGTTCCTTGTCACCTGTAAGTGGACAGTGATGATTATAGCTCAGTCTATGTTATTATTGCCTGGTTTTCCCTGTTTGGGTTTTCACATATTGACTCCTTACTCAAGGTTTTTTAACATAGATTTGAAATGTGAATATGTTTTATTTTTTCCCCAGTAAATATACAATACACACTTCAACAGTACTATTAACCAACTTCTTATGCCAATTAAACTTTGCTGCACTAACAATACCAATGAAACACATTAAGAGGTCATACTTTTTCGTGAACAAACTGTAGCCAATAAACAGTTTTTAAAAAAAACAAATTAAAAAACAATCCTAAGTGCTGCCACAACATCCCTTTTCTTTAAACACATTATTCACAATAAATGTTTTCATTTTTTTTAAAAAAAGAAGAATACTTCTTTTAAAATAGTAAATTAAATGGCATTTTAAAAAATATGTACTGTGGTTCATTGGAAGTACACTGTATAGAAAAGAGAGAGAGAGAAAAAAGAAGAGACATCACCTGTAAGATAATGGAGACACTTTGCCATACACAACAACACCTTATGTAATATTGTAAGCAAATTATTAATGAACAAAAATGTACAGAAGCAGATGGACAAGTTAGTGAATATCATGGTACTGAACAGCTTTAATACTGACACACATTTACTTTCCAGTGGAAGAGATAAAACACATATTTGAAAGTAATTGGAATGGCTTTATCAACCTCTAATGATACTGAATTTTGAATAGAACAGAATGAGTAAGGTGTTCCACCAAAGCTCAGCACAAGCTTTTCAATTAAATGGGGAAAAAACAATTATTGGTGACTGAGTTAAACATTTTCCAGAGAATTAAATTTGAATTGTACTCTAAATAGTCTTCTCTTCATACGGTAATACCAAAATAAAAACCATGCATATGTAATTATGCTGCATTCTTTATCTTACTTGAACATTTTTGCGCATTTTTAAGTTATGTTTTTAACTATAGTGTTTTAACAAGCAGGAAAATGGCATATACTCATTGGTTACATATGTAAATAAATTCATACTTTTTTTCCTCAACTTTTTTTTGCTTGTAACTTGCTAAATAACATATCTTGACCTTAAGGGAGTTAACTAGCATTTTTCGATATTGGATAGTGCTGAGTTATAGTTGATGGCTGTAGTGTTTTATCTTATCATGGAACAAGTTAATGAAATGAAAAGCAACACATACTTAGCACTGTAATTTACTTTTCTAAAATTCTGCCATGACAAAAAGTGTTCTTAATACTGGTGAGCTCCAAGGCAAAATATAAAACAACATAGACTGGTTATATGACAAGGGTATTCAATGGAAACTTGTGCTCATGGTCAGATAACTAACAGAAATAAGCTGTAAGATGCACTATTTAAATTAAGCATCAAAGTAATGGGTGGGTTAGCCACACACAATATTCTAAGAAAAGCTTGAGAATTTACTCTTTGAGATTTGAGAGGTAAAGAAGACTTGGACAAAGTCATGAAAATTAATGAAGAGACAGGATGCTGTCATTAATGTCCACTTACAGAGTCTGGTTTATTCAAAAAGTGTATAAACGTGTTGTTATTTCCTCATCATACTGGAGTTTGAAGCCACTCACTAAAACACAGGTCAAATATTTACTTTGCTTATATCCAGCTTTTTGGATGTATTGTATTGCCAGAAATATACTTAATGCAAGCCAAAAATAATTTGACCATTGCTTTTCTGCCAAACACTAAACATTTTACTACAAATTTAGTGGATCCAACTTCAGCTCTTACAGACTTCAGGTATGGCTCAGAAAGGGTTGTGCAGACTGCATCAAAACAAGTAACGTCATGAATTTCAGTGGTGCAGCTTTATCCTCTGTCATACTGTACATGTATTGGAAAGATGAAATAAGATACTCTGACATTTCAATTTTTTGGAAGCAGCCTGAATATGTCTTAATAATAAATTGCATTCTTATCTTCTTACTAGGTATTCCTTGTGTTTATATGGTTTGTTTCTCCTGGAAAATCTCTGTCCTATATTTTGGGCTGGAGAAATTAATGGTAATAATTCTTTTAAAACTGCAAAATAAAAACAGCTTTAGTGAAACACCTTAAGTTCTTTTGTTTGTAGCAAGGTTTGCTTTTCTTCCCCTTTACTTAGTGGCGTGGGATGGCTAAAAGCAGATACTAAGGGTATCATTCTAGTGAAAGGGTCTAGGCCATCTCATGCTACTTTTAGTTTTCATTTTCACTCTTTAATCTCACTTCCAACTTCTGACCCCTTCTTATATAGGAAGAGCAACTATGTTGCTTGCTTTTAAAAGGTTTAAATCTGTCTCTAATGTCTTCACTGACATCAGTTTTGCCTGTCACTTTCTCATTTCTACACCCCAATGGAAAACCACCTAATATACTCCTTTACATCCAGCATCATCCAAAGTAGCTTACAGGACGTAAACCTTCTTCACACATTCAGTCTCTTTTTTCTTCATGTCATGAGGAGTAGAGTTTTGTGCTTATCACCAAATAAAATTGCAGTGCAAACTTTAAACATAAAAGTTACACAATTAAAAGTTAATATATGGCACCACAGCCTATTAATTCACATATAGTACAACAGACCAGTAAAAACAGACATGAATATGAACATAGCTAAAAAGAAGGTGAGCTTGCATAGCAATGCAACAAAAGAAATTATATACAGAAGGAAATCCTTTTAATCCTGGAGGGTGATTTTTTTTTCTTTCTTTTTTATATACTCCTGACAAGGAATAGTTTAAGGTGGATGGTGTATTAAAGAGAAGAACACAAGTAAAGTATCTGTGGGATATGTGTGGCTGTGTGTCTTTACATTGCATTTACAGTTCTTTTAATAGTACATAAATAAAGAAAATGTTCATTGCACTGTTTAGTGTCATCACTTCCATGAGTTCAGACCTGATGGTCCATCAGAGCAGCTTGCAATGTGTCTTCTCAACTACTCTATAGAGAGAAACAAAAGAAAGAGAAAGAGGTTGTAATAAGGAGAAAAAACCACACAAAATAAAGCCTATGGCAATATTACTGCAGCACAGGATGAATATTCAATAGATTGTGAGAACGGGGTTAATTGCTTCTAAGATGAAAAGCGAGGGATGCTAAAATTTAGCACTTACCAACACCATATCTGAGACTGCACATTTCAGGGCCCATGGGTCACCATTAGCTCTCTTACAGCTACAGGGCAGTAACTGCCAGGAGGTGCTGAGGGTTTGACTGCAGCAGGAAGATGCAGACATGCCAACAGCTCCACTGCTATTATTACCATTAATAAGTTTATTAAACACACCAGTATGCCCGAGCATGCTGGGGTTTTGATGTACTTTTCCAAACAACAGAGTCAAGCCTTTGGGCAGCTGGTACTGCCAGCATGTACATAGCATCAACATGGTTTTGTACAAAGTTTAACAGATATTGAGCGATAACAGAAAACAAATTTGGAAAACAATTTCCCTGTCCTGGGATGCTGAGGAAAAAAAGTGGAGATATAAAACTGAAAAACTGGGCTACACAATCAAAAATAGAGGACCTCCATCTAAGAGAATACTTCTCATCAAGCAACAGGAAATTAAGGAGAAGGCTGAGGAAATCTGTCATTGGCATTTCCAAGACAAGCACTCTACACTTTGCCAAAAAAAATTCTAACTTACTAGAATTCCTTCTCAATTTTCCCCATGCCTCACTAGCATTACACACTGAGAGATGCACCATGTAGATAACTTTGGCATGGCTTACACAGATTTGAACTGGTCCAAAGCAAGGAACAGAAGGTTGACATTTGTTTGCCATCACATGCAAAACACCTCAGAAGGCAAAAGGATCTGGATAAAGCTTAACCTTATTATCACACACAACTTCCTACTCCCTTCACAACAGGTTTATAATTTTTTTTTTTCTTAAAAGAAACCCTCTATTTGAGAGTTTTAGCTGGAGCTAGGGGTAAACTTACATAATTCACCAGTAAACTGTCCTTGACTGTTTGCTCCCACATAGCCTGTCTCGAGAAGGTCACTGGCATTGCATTGGTGACCTCCTCGTAAGACTTCACCTTTTCTAGGTCCAGTTGATCCTTTCGAAGAAGATGTTCCTGAAGAGCTGTGGCCACCAGGGGATGGGAAGTTGGGTTTACTATACGGTACGAGTGCTTCTTCTAGAAAAGCAAAACAGAGCAAAATAAATACCAATAAAGTCCTAGAAGTAGGAATAAACAAGCAATTCATTT
Source organism: Rhabdornis inornatus (assembly GCA_013397075.1). NCBI lineage: Eukaryota > Metazoa > Chordata > Aves > Passeriformes > Rhabdornithidae > Rhabdornis > Rhabdornis inornatus. The sequence goes on along the minus strand of VWZS01008197.1, from coordinate 955,279 downwards.
ATGCACATCATATTCATTCATGCCTGTCTTTTGTCTTGCTTTATAGCATAACAATTTTACCTAAGAAAATACACAACTGAGACTTGTATCCCAAGGACAGAGAAGACAGTATGAATTTAAATCTTGCTTCCTTGTGAACTCCTAAGTCAGTTTGTATTAATTATAAAAAATCTAGATTAATTATGAATAAGAGATCATGAATCATAGATACTTTAATAAAAATAGGCGAACACACAATTTCCAAAACAATGAAGCTATGATTAGATTTTTGCTTCAAGCCTACATAAATGTGCTTTTTCCTTTTCTTTAGCTTTAATTGTGTCAACATCACCTCAATCACTTTAGATAAAGAACTACAATATCAGCTGATTTAATTAACTTCCAGCAACTCAGTAATTTCTAATGGTGCAAAGTACACTGACAATTTTTTTTAACTGGTGTTGAATAAGATTGGAAAATATTATATGATACATTGTACTTGTAATATTTGGGGTGGATAAATAATCCTGCAGCTTGTTTCATGTTCCATTATGAGCAAAAGGCTTACTTTTGCTCACTTGGATTCTATTTCTGTGAAGACCTGTAATATTGAACTGCTTTCAAGAGCAGGATTAATGGCAATAAGGCATAAGACTGTATGTCTTCATATAGCATGAAGTAAAACAAGACATCACTTCTGATTAGAGTTTCCTGGAGATATTGTTGCAATAATCCAAATCTAAGAAGCATAACAGAAGCACTGATTTAACACTGAAATAGAAGCACTGTTTTATTTCTTTGCTGTGTATGATCCACTTTTGCCAGCTCAGAAGCCGAAGAAAGAGATCTTGCTAAATATAGATTGATTCAAGACAGATTAGTATATATGCCCAACCTCAAACACAGCATTGTCCCTTCTGAAATCAGTGGGATTTCTACTGCTTGAATCTTGCCTTTTTTCAAAGTGAATTTAGGCCAAAAGGGTTTTCTTTATTTTGGTTTTCCAATTGTCTTCACTCTTAAACAACCTTTTGAGGAGAAATGGACTTTCTTTGACAGAGGGCAGGAACACTGAAGGAAAAGTAGGTGGGGATGGTTGGAAAGAAAGAGGACATAGAAATGCTTTTATTCACAAGCTTGAAGCCTTTGCAAAGACTGGAGCAGAGGCGTAATTAACTCAGACAAGTGCTAAACAAGAACAAATCTGTGGAAGAAGCTCAGGATTTCAGGATTTCATTATTTGCCACAAGAGAGTAGCATGTGGGGATTCCCCACGTGAGATGCTGTTGAGCTGAGCCTGTTTTTAAGGTAAATCTGTTACAGAAGAGGGCAGGCAGCTGACTTCTTTCCCTGCCAAAATATTTCCCTCTGGTCCTGCCCAAGGGACCAGAATATTTGTGCTGCAGGACATAAGGGAATTATCAGTGTTTTGTGCTATGACTGTGTGCTGTCCGTGCTGAAATAAAAAGAAATGCTTGAAAGACACTGTAAAGTGGCATTTAACAGCCACAGTCTCTCCTAAATTATGTTACTTGGTTTTTTGTATATCAAGACCTAACAATAGAGTCAGATGCAAACCTGGTTTCCAAAGGCTGGCTAAAACATGGAACAGTTTGCATTTAGGCAGCAATAAAGCAAGTGGCATAAATCAGTTTAGCAGAAAGCTGGATACATTTTTAAAGGAAGAAAACAAAAGTCACTAGCATTGCAGAAGAGTTGGAAGATGACATATATAGTATATTGATTTGTTTTTCTAGCTTCTGGACTCAGGATAAGGCCTCCTTCGGGTTCAATGAAATACTGAGGAAAAACTACCATGAATAAATATGAAGTGCATTATCATTATAGAGCATATGGTATGTTAAATTATCTGTTGTGGCCTCAGAAATAAACATAATCCATAAAATAAAGAATTGTGACATAAAATAAAAGCTAGGTTTTACACAACATTCTAGCACATGAGAAGTAGACAAAAGTCTCCAGTCCTGAGAATGGGCTCACATTTATTAAACTCTCCAAACAGTGCCCCATGTCCAGACCTGCAAAGAATATGGGGAGGCTTTGCTGGTGACTTTCTCTTTGAAATATGGAGCCATTAATTTGAAGATATAATTCTAGCCCCTGTGAATGTTTCTATACCTCAGAAACTAACCAAAAGGCTTTTCCTGTTATCAAAATTATTGTAACTTGATCTAGCATCACTTTCATCAGAGGGGGAGCTGAGAATGTCATGTTTGATGTGCTTTAACTCTGCTTCTACAATGAAACCACTGCCAGGAACTCAGTGATCTTGTTTATACTGAAAGCAACCACTGGAAACAGAGATCCCAGACTCAGGTATTTTTATTCTATTCAACTTCAAACTAAAGGTCTTCCTTTCAAAATTTCACTCACAGCTTGGTAACATCTGAATGAAACCTCCTAAGTTGCAAATTATCTATTTTCTGGAAGCTGATAGCTAATAATAACTCTTTTTTGGAAATGTATTGAAAACTGGGACAGAACAGATTTCCAAAGACCTACGGCATTAATAAAGGAAAAGGGAAGAAGCACAATTAATATTATGAAACCACCCAAATTTAGTGATATAAACCAGCATCACACACAAGAGTAGCCTTTTTAAAATCTACCAGAGACAAGAATGCAGAGCAAGAAAGTTGCAGTGAAGGAGCTGGAATGAGAACACAGACAGAGATATGAAGCCCTGGCCCATTTTGTGCACAAACTTTATGAACTCCTCACACCAGGATAAACTCATAACATCTCCTAGAGGCATCCTTTTTCATGCATAAAGGATATGCACTTGCTCTTGGCATCCTGAATTTGACAAAAACAGGATACCTGTAACTGCTTCAGTGTAGGGCAGTGGAAGTGTCAAGATCAAGTTCTCTTTATTTATGGCCAGATAAATGCATGCCCTACAGGATGGGAATTTTACTACTGTATAAGCTCTGCATCACAGAATAAATGACAAATTCTATTTGTACACTTGTGAAGCAGAGGAAAAAGAAGGGACTTCTTTCTAAACAGGTCAGAGAAGCATCCTTAATAATAATTTCCAACTGACTGAGAAGTGCAGGGTGTATTTGGGCTATTTTCTGTGTGTTTGTACGTCTTCTAAATTGCAATTAAAATTGCCATTTCACCAAGCAGCATGAATTTCACACACTATTTTTAAACTGTGACTTCACATTCTGATTTCAAAACATGAACAGCCACTCACTTGTTTATGCAGCCAACATTTTAGGGGGTTTTAACAGTACCATTATTGTTATTTTCTAAAATATGGACTGTATTTAAACTATTTACATTTTAAATACAGGTAGCAGTATTTTCCCTAGGAGGACTTTATTCAGTAAATCCTGTCCCCATGACATATTTGTCTGCAGACCACTATTCTTTTTTTAGTATTAGTGTGTTAGATTAACACAGAGCTTTAAGAGTGAAAAAAACCAATAAAAATGTGGATGTTAAAAGTACCTCTAGTGTGACTGTGGGAGTGAAGAAACAGTGTAACCCTACAAAAAACTTCACACAAAGTATTATTTTTTGTTTAAATCTTATTTGTCTTCTTGTATCACTAATCAGCACTGCACTGGGGTGAGGTGATTATTGGGTTAAAGAAAACACCCTAGGATGAAACAGCAGCTTTTACTTGAGGTCAGGCTAGGAGAGGGTGAGACTACGAATGTTGTAGAAACACAACTCCAGCCCAGCATCACCTCCTGTGCACATTTGTGCAGACTTGAAATCCATTTAGGTGCTAAAGTCAGCTTGGGGCAAGGTGCAGGTCCTGTATGAAGGTGAAAACCTGCGCTGTCATCTTGCTGGGCTTAAGAGATGAATGCTACTTTGTCATATCCTTGAATAAAGAGAAGAGAGGGGTTTTTAATACAGCTGAAAGGAATGTCAGTAGCTCAGATATCTGAAAACTGCTGCCAACTTGGAAGCAGGTTGAAAGAACTGGAAAATATTGCCCTATATGTATAAATAAATATATAAATACATCTAACAACAGATGCTCTAAAAATATCTCTCCTTCCCTGCTGGCTTGAAACTGCTCCTATTTTCTCCATCGCTATGCTTGAGAATATTATTAATTTCTAAAACACTGCAAAGAGCGCACCGAGTCAGGTGCTAATGAGATTTCGTTGTTGCAGGAGGGAAGATAGCTGGATCACAAGCCCTCGTTTCACTTTCCTTATTCTCCAGCCTGAGCCTCTCCAGTGCTCCCCCAGAGAGGTGTGAGGTGACCCTAGAGCCCTGCCAGGCACAGAACCCCTCAGCAGAGGGGTGCAGCAGCCTCGCCTCGCCTCGGCCGGTGCAGCGCGCACACACCTGATCCGAAGGCTTGTTTGTGTTGGGCTTTCCTGAAATCCTCTTGGCGGTCTGTAGAGCTTATCCACTCCTGGGCTTGGCGCTGCCACTCTAGTGATGTCCTAGCGGGCCGGTCCAGGGAGCTCTTTGTGTCATCTACGTTGGCTGCTGCGTGCTGCCTCTCCAGAGAGCTCCCCTTCCTCTCGGCAGAGCCTCCGCGCTGGCCGGGCACTATGGGCTGCCTTAAACCCTGACCAGGGGGTGGGTCGGGTGGTGGTGGAAGATCTAAAAAACGTGAATAACATTCAGGTGAACTGATTTTTTTTCTTTTCTTTTTTTTTTTTTTTTAATTGAAACAGAAGGTCTGTTTTCGACGCTGAAAAGAAATGTGCCTTGCAAATGGTACAAGCCGCTAAACAGTTCGATTTTAAAAGGAGGAAATTTCATGTTAATCAGAAAAGGATTTTGACTTCCACTAGCTCTTTATTCTGGTTGCTCTGTTTCTACCTCTTTCTAACTTCCATAAAAATCCACAGACTCTGATCCCTAACTTACACTTCCAAGCATGGGATTTATTTTCTGTGGGGTGTACTCCAAGTGTTTTGTTTACTAACAGCAAGGAATTAAGAAATGCTGTGGAAAACTGACCTGTGCCAGTTGACAATTTCCCTCCACCATACTGGGGCTTGCTTCATCCTGGTTTTGGGCTACAATTTCAGCTCGAGGTGTAAACTCACAATCTAATATAGAATTTCATCAAAGTGAATAAAATGCTCCAAATATTGGGAAAAATTAATTGTGAAACCTACTGTCATTGAAAAAGCATCAGTACACCTCTGACCAATGTGTTTAAATGGAACCACCAAACAATGGCTGAGCATTTTAGTCAATGGAATGAAGAGCTAGACTCTTCAGAGACTAGAGGATGACCATTCTTAAGTTTAGCAGTCTTGCAAATATAACCAATTAAAACACAATTTCAGCTAACAGAGAGACACTTGCCTGGTCTCTAACAACTTCTATCCTTTTTTTTGACTTGTCCAGGTTTTTGACTTGGACTACTAAGATGCTTGTAGAATTGAAGGTCAACCTTCTAAACACATTTGTGGGGGCAAAAGCTCACTTTTTTATTAGTCCATGACCCAAGGTAATTATAGACTCAGGATAATTCTAATTCTAAATGCAACTTTTTCATGTAAACTATATGATAGACTCACAATAGTCCAGATTATTTAAAAGAAAAAAAGCAGAAAATGGAAGCACCTTTACTATCATAAAGAAAATTCTTCTATATCATATACATATTTTAGACAAGGAACACTTTTTGATAATTTTGTTTTGGGGCAATGGATAGCCCAAATAAATCTCTGCAGCCATACCAACTTCACAAAAACCTATGTTAGCTTACAATAGATTTGGGTCTGACCTGTTTTTTAGTCCTTTCTATCTTACTGTGTTGGGAAGGTTTATCAAGGAATTGAACTTGGCTCAGTAACAGGGATGAAAAAGTAAACCTATGTTTTGCCTGCAGGGAAGTCAGATGTTTATAACTCTAGTGCAACTGAAATTCATTTTATAAATTGGTCAGGAGGTCTTTGGAGGGAGTTTATTTCAAAGTCTCTAATCCAGCTTTATATAATGCTTTATATAATGCTACACAGAATTTTTTTCATGTCCCTGCTGTCAGAGGTGATACTTATACCTCACATATGGAGCAGAAATGCTTCCAAAGTCACTGAGATGTCATTCCAGTCAACACTGTCTTGTACAGATAAATGAGGATGTGCATGTTATTTGTGTTTGCAAGAGAAAAAAAGTTGTATCCAGTGATGTTCCTGCCCCTTTGCTCACAGCTGAAATGCTATGCCCCAGATTAAGATAAGCACCCTCTGGCGAGAGCAGCCTTTTAATAATCTGTCAGGGAGCCTGGTGCATGCTTTATGTTCAGCACTAATTTATTTGAGAAATTTTTTGTTATGAATATAGATGCGACCTTTCATGACAATGACTACACTTGAGTTACTGTAGGTGGAAGCAGGAGGGTATGGGAGCTTGCCAATGTTAAAATTGCTTTATAGTGCTGGCTTCCAAAATGGCATTTCTTATAATTGATTTTATTGCGATCATAACCAGTTAATGTACAGAACCACAACACTGGCATCTGCTTATGCAATCTGAAATAGAGATTACTGAAGTTGTGATTTACAAGCACTTTGTGGAGATGCATTGAATCCAATAAACACAGGCATAACATGACATTGGACTATGCAATCCCCCAGATACAATATTTATCATTCAATATAAGCAAAATTTTAAAGTAGTAGCATAGAAAAAAAATTAGTTAAAATTATTGCAGTATTAAAGTTTAAACAGACTACCCTACTTCAGAAATTGCTGTCTAATAGTTGTTATTAATTAGATACTTAAAAGGAAAGAAGGCTTGTACTTAAATGATACTGCATGTTGTAGAGCTGGCTGCAACTCCTGGAATTACTGTAGAGTTATGGTGATGTTCTACTTTTAACCTGATTATTGCTTTTATCCATCCACAAAACAAGCATAAAGACTGGCTTATGCAAAGAAGTGAAATGAAACACCATGTTCACAAATTTCCCTGGGTGCTTTAAACCTAGGGATGAGTTGAAAAAAAAAATTAAATTTCTCTTGTAATGAAGCTTCACAGAATTCTAGAAGAACTACAGGTACTTTGGAATTAACATCAACTGGCTCTGGCCCGAGTACAAATTTACTGAACTGTGTTACATGTGTCAGAGAAGATCTGTAAGAACTGCTAATTGTAGCCAAACATCACCTGACTAAACTGTTTGTTTCTTCACCTCCTTACTCAGGTTGACAGCCACAGTAGCACCTACCTGTCCTTTTTAATAAAAGAAGATGGAAGAGAGCTTCATTTGGAAATGTGGCTTTTGATTTGCCCTTCAGTTTACGTCCTGCTTTGTAAATCTTGTGCTGTAGTAAATAATTAAGTATTTTCTGCTCTCTTGCCTGGGTTGATAGAAAGATCCCATGTATCTGGAGTCATGATTTTCTTCCTCCAACACCACTGAGAATAGTCTAGCCTTGCCTTGGCTTTCCTACCCCTGCTAAAGGGGCAACAGATGTCAGCTGAGTTAGAAGCCTCAGATCCTCACAGGAAGACTTATTACCACACAAAGGCAATTATGTCAATCATTCCATCATGTCAATCCCTTCAGAGAAGTTCTGAATTTAGAAATGTAGGGACTTCAGCGGGATTTTCAGTGAGGATACACAGAGTGATCACACTGATTCACCCTCCTTCCATCTAAATCCCATTTATTGTCCAGGTGGTAGGGAAAATACCTGAAAGCCTGCACTGAGCTAGGAACTTTCTAGGTCAGTAGGATGTCACCAGACTTTCATTTCGAAGCCTCTAATGGCAGGATTATCAAACCTGCAAGGCAATTCATAAGTGCATTGGTGGGGAGGTGATGGTCTTATTGATTTAGTAATGGAGGGATTGTGGTTGAGGAGCTGTAGGACATCAGAGTGCCTGGTAAGGGGGAGATGGATATTCAGTCTGGGATTACTCCAGCCCTTCTTTAGAAGATGGAGCATTAGCTAAATGATTCAGGCACCAGCCAAGGTTTGGCACAGCCTCTAATTATTAACTGGAAAAAGCAGCAAGTTAAGGAACCTACAACTATAAGGACACACCTTTTTACCTGTGTCAGTGATTTCTTCTCCTAGGGGTGATAATTACTGTGACATTTAATAAGCCCCTGAAACACTTTCTAGCATCAGAAGGTAAGTATTTTCTCGACATTAAAAGTTATTTTTAATACACAGTAGGAAGTTAGTAGCAAGGCATAGTAACATAAGTTCCAGTTTTCCTTTTCAAACCCTAAGCTTATTTCCCTTCTGCCTCCTCTTTGGCTTTTTTTTCAATATAGTGCTAAGCTAAGGAAGGGCTTTTAACTTCAGTCACACAGTTACCATGCTGCAAACGATATGACAGAATCCAGTGTTCTGCAATTCATGACTACATTGTTTCTAGGAAAACAAATTATTCCTTGAGTGCTAACACTAAACCCCCCCCCGTTTGTTTTTGGGGTTTTGGGGGGGTTTTTTATGGTGGACTGTGAGTTCAGAATGAAAGTTTTGGCCATCTGAGGGATTTATAACATATTCTTCCTCTATGGATTTGCTGATGTCTCCACAGTCTTTCAGGATGTGGAAGTGAAAAAAAAAAGTTGTAGAGCAAGACTCCATCTAGAGTCTGTCTCTAGAGGCTTCTGACCTGCAGCTGAAGGAAATGAAGAAGCAGGGTTTTAGGGGATTTGTGTGGATTGCTGTCAAAACTAAGCATGAAGTTGAACCCTCAAATGCTTACACGGTCTGAGATGTATGTGCTATGTGTTAAATATTACAGTTTCTTAGGTCTTTTGCACTGTCCCACATGGTTACAGTTAACAAGGAAGAAGCACTCAGGATGTGTATGGGAATGGGCAGAGAAAGCTGGAGCTTTCTTGGTCAATGAAAATTGAAAATGACAGACATCCGGTATGTGATGAGACAAACACAGGATACCATTCAACTGGGGAATTTGAAAACAACTGGCAAACCGAGTATATTTTCACAAGACAAATCCAAGAGGAAGCAGTTTTAAGGGAACGGATTGGAGACATCAGAAAAACCAGAGAAAATGTATAGTGATGCTTTTCACAGAAATCAGGATGGCCCAGGGCTGAATGGACTGGCCTGGATTAGGGCTTGGAATTGCTAGACTTATCTGAGCTCTCCTACTTGCTCTTTCTAGCTATAGCTTAAGCATAGTAGTATTTATTGTCTGTCTTTGCAAAGTTCATTGCAATATTCCACAGAAAGCATCCAGTTACCATTTTTAATTTCTGCAGACCAGAGATTCCTAAATTCGATTGTTTACATACATGCAGGTGGCAGCAGCAACTTTTAGCTTCCTTAATTGACAAATGATCTTTTGCAAATTTAACTATGACTCAGACTTGACATTACACTTTAATGACTCATATTCAGTAGGAGTTGAAGTGGAAAACTGTACCATTTGTGTTTGTTTATTTGTTCCTGTGTTAATAAAGGATGGAAACTGTTCCTCTATTGCTCCAGGACATTATAATTTTTTTGCAACATATAGCAAGGACTTTAACTAGGTTTATAAAAGACAAATATTAATCTAATGGCATCCGAAAGCTGTTACGGTTATTGCCCATGACTGAGAGGTTGAAGGAAATAGTGTATCACTGGTATTCTGATTTAAATATATGAAAGAAACTCCAGTGAGATTAGTATTTTATAAGGGATAAGTAAAAGGCAAGAAAGAGTTTCCTCTTTCAAAATTGATCTTAAAATTGGATCTCTTTCACTAATTTAGAACAATGCCAAATTTTATGATGGAGTCACTCTGTGAGGTGCCCCACTTCCATCCGTCTCATGACCTGAACTGGATCCCCATTAATTTTCTGGCACCCACGCTATTGTAAAACACTTCTGTGGCACTAGGAAAACAATTCAGTAGCAACACTTCTGTCTGCAATTCTGTGCAGAAGCAGAAGGATTAGTGTCCACCATACTGAGTGCACTACAAACTCACATGGACACAGAATTTGTGGTCTAAGATGCTCACAGTTCAGAGTGACAGGATATGGCACTCAGAAGGGTTAACAAAACATGTACAGCAAGAGTATGGCCAGCACTACAAGTGCTGCCATCCATAATTTTCCAGTTATTGTTCTCACAGACAAATCTATTCAATGGATCTGTGTAATAAGAGAGGCCTCTGTAATATACCCACAAGGGGAGGGAATTAATGTTTAAAGGAACTAGGATCCATAGGAGCGGAATGTAAGCTACTTTAAGCTGTTTCCACAAATAATGTCACAGTGAGACAGAATGAGCCATAGAGCAGGAGATGTAACGATAACCCCTTTGGTGAACACTGATCATTTCAACACCTACAGGTGCAAGCCCAGGAGTCAGAAGAAATGAGGGGAAGGTAGCCAGCTGGTCACCTTCATATCCAGTCTTCCTCAAAAACTAACAGGCACTAACTGTGTCTTTTGCCAGACTCAAGAAGGGTAGACAAAGAAAATGGAAGACAGAGCTGATCCTAATTATTAGAAGAGCAGAACAGACACGCCTGAAATTTCCAAATGGGAAGTAGTTATAAGAGAGAAGTGGAGATGTAAAGAGGGAGACACAGTCACTGAGGTCAGTGGATGTCAGGACTGAAGCAGCACAGACAAGAGGTGAGGCAGAATCATGGGAAAACATGGCACATGTTGCTGTAGCTGTTGGGTGTCTGTCAAAACCAGCACAAACCAAACAATTCCTGTGGGAGCAGCTCCCTGCTTTTCTTTAGGAATTCATGACGTATAGCTACTGCTAGTGGTGGCTACTGTCATAAAATCACTCACAGGCCATTTTTCAATGTCTACTCATATGCAACGCAGCCATTTTGAGGGTAAGGTCTATATCGAGAGCTGAGAAACCCTAAGAGATGATGACACATTCAGAGCAGAAATGGGGAAAGGCTCCTCAAACATTCACCCGAGCCCCACAACATTGCTCACCCGGCAACCTGGGGACCCCAGTTCCACCAAAGCAGTGATTGACTGTAACCTATATTCCTGAAAAGATGGCTCTGCCTTCTGCTGCTGTGCACACCTGCCTGTTGCAGGTTGTCCTCCCCCAGCACTCACCGTCCGTGATTCCCTCCCGGCGATGAGGCAAAGGGGGCTGCTCCAAACGTCCGCCCTTGTGTTTTTTCGTGGGCCTTGGCCTCTGACCCTGATTGGCAGCTGCACTGGTGTTGCTGTCAGTGGAAAAAGGACTGCCTGGCCGAGGTCTCTGAGAGGAAGAATACGCTTTGCCTAAAGAAGAAGGAAAAAAAAAAAAGAGAAACCAGATGAACAAATGTTATTGCTCTATTAATGTCTGCTCCAAAACAATAAATCAGGTCTAATTCTCAGAGGCAGGCAAGTGTCCCCTCACAATACCAATAACAACTACTTTAAGACACACCACAACAAGAGAAACTTGGCATTCTTTTGTCTTTAACTTTTATAATTAAAATTATTCCATCTGTTGTGATAAAACTGCTGTATGCCATGTAACTCCTACCTGCTCTGTGTGCTGAACAGATGTGTCATAACAACTCCTCAGCCTTGAACAGGGAAGGAAAACAGTTCTGCAATCATATCAAATTTATCTCCTCCTGCCTTCCACTTTCATGTTTTCTGAGCCAGATTTTCATTTTAGGGGCTCCCATATGCACTGTATATCTGGAGTAAATCCAGTGAGATAAACATAACTGATTTTGCAAGCTATGTATCATTGTAGCACTGCATACTTAAGGGCTCTCTTTTCTCAAGAAATAAAAATGGGGGTATATTTAAATGCTAAAATTTTCCAGTTAATTTTCAGTACTTTTATTTGTTAAAAATTATATATTCTGACCTCAGATTTATTTATATATTTTTTAATATCTGTTGTGTATATAT
>VWZS01008197.1:854412-943317 GCA_013397075.1 Rhabdornis inornatus | reverse complement strand
TCTTAAAGAAATATCTTTGATGTTGTTCTATGGAGCAGATTATTAAAAGCCTCAGAATTTAAAGAGTACAGTTCATTTACTACATTCACTTCCTCTTATTCTGATACTTTTATTCTGTTAACTAGACTTAATATTTAACGATAACTGATGAAAATTAAAAATCACCATTTTTGACTTTTTTTTGTTCATGTATATGTCGTTTCTGTGAAATTTTGTAGACATTAACATCTTAATTCAGAATTGGTAATTAAAGTTCTTACATATTTTAATGCTGTCTGCAGTGAAAAAATGCATAAGCCAGTCCAAAATTCTGCTCTTTCAGTGCTGCTCTAGGCCCAAATGATGTCAGAGATGATAGGAAGTGGCAAAATGGGTGATTACTATTTTTCTGGTCAACTGGAACCATGATAGGAAGGAGGTCTTTTTATCCTCTGGTTTACTTAAGCCATGGTCTACCCTGCAATGGGTTATGTTTCCTAGCAAAACCTTCCAACAGGTGTGCTTACTTCCAACATGCTGTCACATACAACCTGATGTAGAAAAGCCCAATTGGGAGTAATATGCAGCTCAGCATCCTACTGGAAACATTCTCAGTGCTAAGAGGGCAAAGTGAAAAAGTAGCCATAATCTCTCTAACATGTTATTTCACATTAATACATACATGTTAGGATAATATTTCACTATTTGACTTCAGAGATTTCGTGACTGTCTCAGGCTTGATCTTCTACCTTCTGACTGTTGTGCACCCTGGGGAGGGCACTGCTCTCAGGCAGGCTTGTCCTCAGCTGCACATCTCTGCCAGCTATCAGAGGTCACCATGTTTGAAGCCCTCATTTGGACATTCCCTAACCCTCCTCTACAAAAAACCCCAAAAAACAAACAAAAACAACAACAAACAAACAAACAAACAAAAAAGCCCAATTGAATTTATATAGTCTGAAAACAATGCCTTTGCTAACCTAGCTAATTTTAACTGAAATTGGGTTACAGAGCACCCACCCAAGCAGCTAATTCTGGAGCTGGGAGAAAGCAAGGAATAAGCAGTTGGGAACATTAACCTCTATAGCTGGCGCAGCTGCAGCCAGACAAAGACAAGTCATCAAGCCCTTGTTTCGTGATAAGGATAACACAGCAGATGAACACAGGCAAAATATTAAAATTTCATTTAAAAATAAAAATAAAAAAAGACTCCTAATGCAAAGAAATTCAGATGTGAGCCTGAAATTCCATCCCAGCTCACAGCACGCTGCACAGATGTTTTGCAAAAATAAACTCACAACATGCAAGTGCAACTAGTGAGTGCAGGATGCAGATTCTTCACGCTTATTCTTTTGACTAAAGAAATATGATTATTCATTCAGAATGCTGGTTTAAAAAAGAAATAGAACCAAACATTATCTTTCATCTCTTTACAAAAATGAGGGAAAATAAATAGCACTGACCTAAATCATACATGGGGCAAACACAAATGATGTGCAGAGTCCCACAGCACATTTTTCAATGCACTTAATAATGGATTACACCATCTTGTATTTGTATGCAACCCTTCTAGTAAGAACTGCTGAGCAGTGTCAGACTTTCTGCAGCAGATTTAGTGTGTTTAAGTGGAGACAAGGATGAATCCACTAATTCTTGATTTAATTTCCCAAGGGTGTTAAAAAGGAAAGCTGTTTGAACTTCATGGCAAATCACATGATGGCTTCTGGAAACTGGAATCAAAGTGTCTGGCAGGAGAGACACATTGCATCTGGATTCACCAGTGCCTCTCACGCTTGGCAATAAAACATTCCCATATGAGGCTATCAAGCTGGACATCTCCTTTAGTATCTACTGCTGAGAGTATTTCACAGCTATTCTAAATGGGTGAAAATAATTGTACAGACTGCAGAAGAATAGAGAGTCAGGACCTTCAGGCTCCCTTCAGGGCAATGAGCAAGGTAACACTGCTGCTGTTTCTGCACTGCCAGACACCGTGCTGCACTCTGGGGGCTGCTGGGCTGTAACAGGGTTGTCTGACCAAGCCACCCTGCCCTGTGAGGTGACACATCCTAATGGCACTGCACTGAGCAGGGGCAGCACTTCCATTTGCTGAGGTTTCTGTGAGGAAAAGAAGGGAGGGCTGTTTGTTTGCATGTGGGCTTTTATTTTATTTCCATTTTGCCTGCTGGGTCATTAAGAGAGTAAGAGGGTAATAATCATAAAGTCTCTACCACAACTGCTGGATCCTTTTTTGTACCCTTTTTTGAATTACACACATCCTCACTTTAAGTGCATTTGTGACCTAATCAAGATAGGAAAATACTGACAAGGAGGCTCTCATCCTTTTCTTGTAGTTTCCATTTGCATAGCTACAATAAAAAATCATATTTATTCTAAAGTGATTTACTTCTGTCATGAGCATATTTGTGGCGGAAACTGTACTTCTCAAAGGTTTGATGTAAGTGACAGTAATTTTGGTGAATCTTTGCATTAACTTTTACTGGAGCAAACACCACAAAAAAAAAAAGAAAAAGGTTGGAAAATATTTGCTCCTTTCATTCAGAACCTGTGAGACTCTTCAGTATATTTTAAGTTATAGCTTGGCCAGATGTATCCAGACTAGATAAATTAAGGCCATACTAGGTAAGTTAAGGTCTACATGAGTTTTCTTGTTTTGTTTTGCTTTCTTTTCCTTTTTTTTTTAATGATAAGACACATTTACTCAATTTACATTAATAGAAGGAAATAACTGAGGGTTTCAGCTGTGGTGAAATAATCTTTTAGGGATGACTCTGTCTGACGAAAGTCAGTGGTAAAAGTCACAGTGACCTGAAAAAGGCATGATACTAGGACTTTGCCACCAACTCTTTCCTTTATTCCTAATGTTCCTAAAACGCAGTCCTTGCCATGAAGTGATTGCATGCAGAAAGCCTACAGTTTTCAGCCCCAACATGTGAGACTTTCTCTTAAATGCATACATTTTACTAAAGGAGAGACTTCATACCAGACTAATAGTCTCAAAAATTTAAATTATAAGAGTATTATGGGACCTGTCATCCAGAATTAGCTGAGGAGGCATAACAAAAAATATGACCCAAGTTCATACTCCGCTATTAGATTTGTGGATTTAAATAATTAGTTATTGTTGCTATTTTGACAAGACTAAGGAAATGCAAACGTATCTTTTTTTTACAAGAATAAAGATAATATTTCTTTATATTTTTAATATAAATAAAACATATGGAGCTTTAAAAATAAGATCTAAAATATATTTAGTTTTCATTAATTAATTTCAGAAGATTGGCTGTTTTCAAATATAATATCCACTTTACCTGTGTTACATTTTACCTGGCAGATTCAGTTGGCATAACCAAAATTAAATGTTATCAAAATATATTAACTTATTGAATTAAGGATTTTTAAAATCAGCTATTAATTAAGCTTTAAACTGTTTGTATTGTTAACAATCAAAGCACACCAATTCACCCCATGCTCAGCAAAACTTCACAGAGAAACACCCTTTTGCAAGATGAAATGCAACAGAAGAGCAGGGATGGAGATAATAGTTTAAACGTGATGTTCATCACTGGAAAAGTGAATGATTGTGAGGAGATTTTTCAGAAACCGAAATCATCAAAGGTTGCAAGGCAGAATTAGTAATCTCTTCAGTTAAATATTAAATGAGGATATGTCAGTAAATCTAGAGCAGAGTCAGCACTGAGGGGAACTGCAGCAGACCAAAGGTGCAGATTAAAAGCTTGTGCTATTCACTACTTCAAATCACTAAAAATGAAACATAATGCAAGGCTTCATTTAAAAACACCAATTAAAGTACCTCCATCCACCTTACCCCATGCATGTTAGACAAGTGTGAGACACAGTTTGGCTGAGAGAAGGAAAGGCAGAGACACCCTTCATGCAGAGAGCATCAACTTTGAGTCTACAAACCTGTTCTTGTCAGGCTGGTTCCATCCAGCCTAAACCCAGCTTTATCTGCTGCTGCAACCAGTGCTTGTGCAAAAGTGCCGCTGGTAAAGATGGAGTCATCTGAGGAGCTACCTACACTAGATCTATGACTAGAAAAGTTACGGTCCTCATCAGACGCAGAACCCCATCCATTTACCATTGAACCTAAAAACAAATGTAGGGGGCTAGTGAGTGGTGCACATTCGATACTCTTTGTCCATCTAAAGTTTAAAGACCCACTTAATACGTCCTTTCTCAACAGGAAAAAGCAAAATTCATTTGTCAGAGCTTGGTACAGAAGAGCAGTATTTATCTAAAGCTTAAAGACCCATTTATTGTGTCCTTTCACAACACAAACCCCAAAGTTTATCTGACAGTTTGGTACAACAGAACACCGTCAGAGCTAGTTAGGATCTCATTTGTGGCTTGCCCCATGTAGCTTTGCTCCTGTAAACAAAAGAATACATATTCTCTACAAATGCAAAGGCTCCATAGTAAATTCTTTTGAAAATTAATGTCTTTTTTTTTCCTGTGATTGAATTGATTGTGGCTGGTTTTGTTATTTTTGTTTTACTTGACTTGTTACGAATCAGTATCTAGTTTGATATTTGCCAAACCAAGTCTTAATTTTGGACTGCATATATGTAAGTCTCAGTAGATATGGCTAAAGTCAGACCTGGGCTCCAAGAGCTGTTCTGAACAAGACTGGCACCATGTAATTTCGTCAATCAAAACCTTAAAATAAATCAGCAGTTGTAATGGCCTAAAAATAGCTGACCTAAAGTAATTCACTCTAGTGGATTAAAGTAATGGTTTTAAAAGGTTAGAAATATTTAAGATTGAAGAGCAGAGAAAACATATGCTCAGATTTAACACTGAGTCAATTGCTAGACCAGTATTGGCCCAATGGTACCTTCTAACTATGGATTACCACCACTATAGGAGAAGAAGGTGATAACAACATCATAAAAATGCAGTCAGAAAACCAGATACCAAAAAAAACACATGAAAGAAATATAGAAATCTTGACATAACTAAAATATAAAGAGTAAAATAGAGAAGGAAGGATAAATCTTATTTGATTTTTGCTTTTATTTTTTCTGAAGCATGACTCAAGCATCAATCAGCTACCTATCAATTTCAAAAGCTATTGCTCGGTTCAAGTTGGTTTTTTTTTTTCAGAGTACTGTAATTTTGTCTCTTTCAGGGTTTCAGATGGAGATGGTGGTGTTCTCTACTTCTGAAATGTCCCAGGGTCATTCTGCACGGTGCAGTGGAGCAGGAGGCAAAGGGAAGACCCAGCAGCAAGTATTTTACTTCAGGAGCAGGGCAACCCTGTTAAATGAGCTACCAAACCCAGGTGAGGTGCAGAGCTGCCAGAGTGCTTTTGGGACCTGAGCTGCTGCATGGCATTGCATGGTGCTGTGTGGACAACACTGATATAGTACAGGCACCACAGCCATCTCAAAATACCCGAAATGTGCTTTTTACCAACAGCTATATGTTGGAAAAAAAAAAAAAAGCCCAGTGAACCTGTGAGAATGGCCCTGACTTTACCCAGTTAGCAGAGCTGAATTTCTGTAAATTCACATAAAATGTGTAGCACTACGGTAGCCTTTTTAAAATCCATGTCCAAGAAAGCATTGCTGTGTTTAAAATTGTTAAGTAGTAAATCAATAGTGACCTGCCTATTGGTTAATTGATAGGCTAATTAACTAATGGTGGTGTCAAATATTAAAAATGTCCTGCAAAAATAGGTCACGAGTACAATAAATGAATCCTGGAATTCAGGAGCATGCTGCACCACAAAGCCCAAGAACAATGGATTATTTTGTGATGCTGCAGCAACCAAACCTTTTAATGTCAAAGAAGTGGCAGGCTATAATAACAAGAACCCCTGCACCCCTCAGATACAAGAAAAGAAACCAAAGAGGTCTGTGGAGGTCTGACAGGCAGAAAGTGTGTTAAGTGCAACAGAGAGTGACAGAGTTTGATTCTGCTTGCCAAAAGCACACACAAAACTGTTATTTTCCAAGCAGACTCAACCTGATGCAGACAGATGTGAGGGAGCCCAGATAACAGCAAGGGAAGGCTAAAACTAAATTTCCTCTGAGAAGACATTTTCTGAACTAACAATCAAAGTGTGATAGGACATCATGGAGAATAGAGAGCAAAGAGGCTTAGCAGCAGTTACTGATAATGTATGAAAAGAGATACTACAGATAAAACACTTAATGAAGATGTAAGAAAATGAAATGCTACAATTGGTGACATTTTCAAACAACCACTTATAGACACATTCCACAAAATACGTGAGCACAAGCTGAAGCATAAAAATGTAACTAGAGCTACACATATCAAAGGATGATACTTAGATGCTAAAAATTTAACACGTGTGCCATTAATTTCAGGGCCCAAGGGCTTTGTGTCATATATTCTATTGTCTATGTACAGACATACAAAACCATATACAGAGCACTTTTTGTTTTCAGTGTCATGGTCCATGAGTCTACGGATGTTTTGAAAGTACTTTTAATTTCTATTTGCTCACATTGTTTTGTCCATTTGCTAACCACAGCTGTTACAAAACATAAAAGACACACGTTAATTTGGGTGAGACACTTTCAGGGTATGGGTAGTAGCTGTTCTTCATTTACTTTGTTAATCAGTCAAAAAAAAAATCTCATTTTAGGTATGAAATATACTGAAAATCTTCAAAAGGACATAGTGTATGAATACAGCTATTGTTCTACACACTCATAGACATGCCAGTTTTTCTATTAGCAAGTATTAGCAAGGATGGGAATAGTGTGCTCCGGCTATGGATCACTCCTCCTTCCCCTCCCCTCCAGCAGCTGTTCTAGGAGGGACCTGTCATGCTGGAAGCATAGCTCTGTTCCTGCAGGGACATGAGTTTTACTGAGATGTCATACCCCCACCTGGAGTTCTGCATCCATTTCTGGGCTCCCTGGCACAAGGCAGACATGGACCTGTTCAAGTCTGTCCAAAGAGGAGCCACAACAGTGATTAGTGTTGGAATCCCTCTTCTGTGAAGCCAGGCTGGGACAACTGGGACTATTCTCTGCAGGCTGGAGAAGAGAGGGCCCCAGGGGGATCTTCCTGCAGCATTTCAATATCTAAAGTGGGGTTATTACAAAGACAGAAAGAGGCTTTCTGATAAGGCCTGTAGTGACAGGACAAGAAGCAATATTTTCAAACTGAGAGAAGGTTTAGATTATATATAAGGAAGGAATTCTTTACTGTGAGGGTGGTAAGGCACTGGCACAGGTTGCCCAGAGAAGCTGTGGATGTCCCAATGCTGGAAGTGCTCAAGGCCAGACTGGATGGGGCTTTGAGCAACCTGGTCTTGTAGAAAAGTGTCCCTGTCCATGGCAGTGGGTTTGGAACAAGATGACCTTTAAAAGTCCCTCCTAGTCCAAACCATTCTACGTTACTTCTAGTTGCTGGAAGCAACATTTTACACACTTTGTCTAGCTGCTGAAGTCAGCAAAACATGCTGAGACACATACAGCACCCACAGCTGTGTGTGACCAGGGTGCTAAATGTGAAATCTCTACATTATTTCTACTGATTCCTGAGCTATTCAGTATCCCTGCATAAACAATTTCTTTTCCCCAGCAAAAGCTGCAGCAGTAAATCTTGCTTTGCTCTGACCTGCAGAGGTGTAGACATTGCCCAGAAGGCATGGGAGTGCTGGAGCCCAGCCTGGGCACCTCAGGCCACCCCGCAGCTGTGTTAACATAGCACACGTGGTGACTGCTTCTTTAAAGCAGTCTTGCTTTCCAAATCAGATGCACATTTGCTTTTCTCTGAATAAAGGCAGAATAAGAGATGCTGACGTTCCTTTCAGATCAACTGTGCATTTTGAAATGGGATGAAACAGGCTTTTAGTGTCTCCTTTACATGCAGCTCACTATGTGTTTTCCAAGAGCACATTTGAGTTTTTACGCTTTCTGGCAACTGTAAATTTTACTCTTGCTGACAGCAGCAGTAAATGCTTTATGCAGAACAAAATCAGCCCTGTGAAAAGTTGAACTCTGTTTTCTTGCTCCATAAAATATCTCTTGGTGCTAATGCAAACAGAAAGCTTCTTTGCTATCAGGGAAAGGTGAGGGAAGCAGAGGTGCCAGCTTCCAGTAGACTGCATGCTACTGCTTTTAGTGGCATTTTGCTGGCAATAAAAATGCTATTTTTCTTTGTAAAGTGTACTGTTGCTTTTCTTAAAAATAATAATAAAAAGAAGTCTAATGCACCCGTGAAATAAAAGCTGCTCACAACAAACCTGGCACCTCTGAGAATTCCATTAGATACTTTTCTGCATCTACCAATCTCTTAAGTGCTTACTTCATGTGTTTTCCTTTACAAGACCATCCAGCACATATTCGTGTTAAACCCCTGCTCCTCTGCAGTTTTTTAATGGAACAGGGATAGACTGCTTAGGTTTCTGAAGTGTGCGTGACATCCCTGGGGACTGATTCTGCTTCAGCTGAAATCAGTTGCAGAATTCTTTTAGCCTTTGTACAGGAGAAAGATATCCTCTCTTGGATATGTCTGACCACTGTCATGATTACACAGCAAGAATGCCCACTGATTTTGGTGGAAGTGATACAATAGAAGGAGCAACAGTCATTGTACCATCAAAATAAGGAAGAATAATAGAAGTGTTTGAATGCAGAATCTAAATATGATCACACCTCCAAAAACTAGCTTTTGTTTTTTACTTTCCTGCACCATAAATGACCATATATTTAAATGTATACACCTGGAATAAACCTCTAAGTTTCAAATGTTTTATTTTTGGGGAGAAAACACAAAAAAAAAAGAAGGAGGAAGAAAAAACATAGACAGATATCCAGCACTTCAGAGGTCCAATGATAATTAATGACCTTCATAAACATCTAATGAAAAATGAATTTACGTCACTTAGCCAAATTTATTTCTGTTTGCATTCCATCCTTCTAGATTTTTTCGGTTTCCATATTGCTGAAAGGCACAAAAAAACCTCAAATTTATTCAAGCTGTTAGAAAAGAAATGCACATAGAACATTAAGTAGTTGCTCAAATGTTGCTGAGCAGTAAAATACTATGATAAAGTGGCAACTTGCTGTGTCTCTATTACTTCTTCAGCACTAAAATTAATTTATGATCAGTCATCAATTCATTTACATGTCATTTTATGCTAAATCTATCGTTGCTGATGAATGCATATCCCTAGATCCATTAAGCTAGAGTAAAGTCTGTGCTTTATAATATGACCCTGCTAATTGTTGCATTACCATTTTTATGAGATACAAAAAGTAGCAGTTTCCTATTTTCTGGGCACATATTTAATCCATGAAGCACATTCTTCCTATTAAATGCAATCTGTCTAACTGCTTATAAAATAGAATCTTTTGCAATAGGTATCCCTAAGCAAATCAATACAAATATTGAGCTCTGCCATGGTAAAATATGGCTCATGAAAATGATATTGTGCAGTTTTAGAGAATTATTCCATTTGTGCTCAGACACAGTGAATGAACATCTTTTTTCCATATAGACAGTGATCAGTGAGTCTTTTAAATCAAGACCAAAACATGTCAAATAAGGGATATTCTTCCTTGCTGAGCTACACAATCTACAAAGATTTTTATAATTTAGATCTATATAATTCTATTGAAAAAAAAATTGCTACCCATTTGTTGAGGCACTGTTTAGAAGAATATCTCTCCGTTTATATCAGTTTGTATCAGTTAGGTAGAAGAGGTCTTGCTCTAATTTCCATGCTAGTTAATGAGTCAAACTCTTCCCTCAGTCAAAATGCACCAGGACTGAAGATACAACAGCTCTCACTACCAGCTTCACTGGTGCTGCAGGAGGAGGAGGAGATAAGGAGAGAGCAAATAAAACCCCCAAACCATAACAATTTGACCTGAAAAAACCTAGGCTTGCTCTTAGTGATTTCAGTGAGAAGCAAATTAATTTCTTCTACAGTCATCATAATGCAATTAATTGAAATCTATTAAAGTAGAATAATGCAACGGACTCTTTGTGGCCATTCATGCCATAACTCTGCACAGCAATTCATTATACAGGCAAACATTAAACATAAGAGAAAGAAAAAAAGACATATTTCAATGTGTCTCTGTAAGCAAAAAATAACCCTAAATAATTATGAATTAAAAGTCAAGTGAGCAAAAAAATTTTACCAGTGTTTTTAGGCTCTTTCTATTTTTTTAAAGCAGATTCAGTAACTCAATATCCTAACAAACTATACTGGGAATGAAGCAAAACTTTGTCTTTAATTTCATATTTCATCCCACAAATGTGCAAATCTAAACCTTCTTGAGTTCTCTTTGTGATATCTGGAGAATGTTAAAATACATTTCCTGTGCACTCCTCCTTTCTTCTTGCTTTATTATATGCATCAACATTATGTCTCTGCCACCTGCAAAGAGGAAAGCTTAATAGTGCAGATTAAATCCTTGTCTGAATCTCCAGTTAGCTGTGACTAAAACTCAAGGGCCTGGAAGACGACTTTTAAACAGTTTAAAGGAGCAGCACTGTGGTGTCAGAGGGATTCAGTAGTTTGTGCTTTGGCTCACGCACTGCCAGTGCTTCCCCTGGGAGAATCCCACATTTGACACTGCAGGAAATCCTTGTTCTCAGCTCAGCCATGAAGAACAAAGCCCAATTTCAGTCCAAGAGTGGGTATCTCTGAGGCATTGATGAGACTTGCTAACACTACAGGGTGAGGAACCTCGCCCTGCTCCCTCCACAGCAACTCTTTTTGCAGGAAGTCTGGACCAAGGGATGTCAATTTAGATTTCTCACAAACACTGAACTCCCAGGGCACTTCAGAATGAACAGAAATATTGCTTCATCTGGGTCAGCTATTCTCATTTGCCTCCATTTCTAAATACGTTTAGAGAAGTGAAAACGTGATCTATAAATTCCTAGAAAGATGCTGGCTGAAGTCACCACTGGCTCTGCAAAGAAGCAAGTTATATATTCTCAGCACAAGAAAGAACAATTTAGTTGTTCTACAGTATTTTAAAAGCAATCAAATTGAAGAATAAGAAACAGCTTGGGAACAACTGAAGCAATTTGCTGTACACTCCTTAACACCATAAAACACAGCCTAGAAGAGTTAACAGAAACAGGTGAACAAAAACTAAAATTCTCTTCTGAAAAACAAAATTTGCCCAAGTATAATAGGCAATTTCTTTCCACCCTTAGAAAAAAACTAAGCTAAATACAAACTCTTCTAAAATCAAGGTTTTACCCATATATTGACTGAGGAAAACATAAATAATTTAGTTGTTTGGAGATTTTGCCATCTTACAGACCCTTTAGGCTAACACTCTGGGTGTACTTCTGTTAGACTATCATTCCTTAATTAAGTCAGTCTAAATGTTGGCTAGGTGCTCTAGGGGCAGTCTATAATTTTGCTTCCCTTCCAGCTGCACATTCCCTTCCTGCAGTGCCAGCACACATCTTGCCGCGCAGTGAACCAGAGCAAGGAACAGATACAGCTAGTAATTAAACAAGTAACAGAAAAAGTAAAAGAAAACCCTTAATTTTCAGCTGCATGAGGCCACATGAAGTTAGTGGTGGTGATGAGAGGAAGTGTATTTAGATCACCTTAAGTATACTCCCAGTCTACAAGATCAAGATCTGCCCAATTTCTTTCAAAAATATCAAGAAGCCTTTAACACTTCAGCAATTAGACATTTAACACTCCAAAAATTAAACAAGATTTTAAAATATTATAAAAAGTTTGAAGGTTATTCATAAAACTATAAATTTTAATAAGCACTAAAATTTCAAATTGGAGCAGGAATACAATTCCTTATTTGCTCAAGGGAGGGTGGCTCAAACTTCACCATTAGGTGAAGATGCAAATGTGGAGGCATTAATTTTCTGATTTACAGATACATAAGCATTGCCATATTAATAGATACCAAATGAAAAATGTATACCAACCTGTTTTTTTAAAATTTATTTATTGCTGTTCTACCAGTGCAAAACTCTTAGTGAATTGCTAACAGTAAGGCTTCTGAGCCATTAGTGAGATATGCAAAAATATGCAGAATTATAGCCTGAAGGAGATTACACTAGAAATTCAAGCAAAGTGAGTTAAAATACTCATGCACTAAAAAGTTAACCTCCTCAATTCAGGGATTTAAACTTTAACTCTATGGCCTTCAGTTGCATCTGGATTTCAAATCTCAGCAGCAGAGATAGAATTCTTAAATCTTAATTAGATTGGCAAGCAGTCTGGCTCTAGGGTGAAGAAAACCTGGAAGGTGGAATTAAGCTACACACTATTTCGTTCAATGAGGGAAAGGAAGAAAATGATAGTATTGATGCTCCATCACTGGCATATTCCTGCAGTGTTTTCAGAATAGCAATCTTTAAGTATGAGTGCAAAGGCCTTGGAATTGCAGAGGTGCAGACAAAGAAGGAATTCAGTGGTGCTATGGTAGGAAGTTGTTCTGAACAAGTATCCCTTAAGGTAAAACCAGCAATCAGTGTTTGTCTGCTGAGATCAAAAACTGAAGCAGCACCCACTATAACACTGTGACATTGGGGATATCTGAGTCTCCAGCACACCTTCACGTAATGGACACAGTACATTATATAGAGGCCCTAGTTCAACCTAAAAACTACATTGATGCTTGCGAGAAGTACATGACATCCATACAAAATCTGTGTTTTTAAACAACAGAGTCTTTCACTGCCTACATTTCACCAACAGCAATTTAATTAATTCAGATTCTGTGCATTAGTTTATTACCACAGGCCTTTCTATGTCCCCTTTGATGATGATGCAGCTTTCCAAGGCATGCAAAGGACAGGAAGAAGTGAGGGAAGGAGGGTCAGAATTATTAAACATATTTTCTAAAAGGGAACAATTACTAAATTCAGCAGTGCAAAGTATGTTCAAAACACACATTTTCTTACATAAATGTTGCATTTACTCTAGAAATAAATGTTGTGGTGATCTAGCTACACTTACTCTGAAGTCTTTAACTTCCTGGTGCTCATCTGGGAAACCATTTGCCCAGCAGAATATCTAAAAGTGCTTTAAGATAGCATTTTTATGCTGCTTCTGATTTATGAAATATATATTGCTAAGCTGAGGTCTTCCCCCTCCTTTTTATGTAACTGCCTTGCTTCTCTAGTAGAACGAACCTTTCATGAAAGCTAGGATATAACTGAATTTTCTTTCAAGTCTTTAAAGCTTTTTAAAATTCATGAATTTCCTTATCATTTTGCAGCAAAGCAAAGTATTTCCAAATCTTTCTTAAATTTTAGTGTTTAGTATTAACATTTTAAATGTTACAGAAACCGAGTGGAATAAATTTTCACTTAGCAAGTGTCCAAATGGTGATGTATCTTAACTGGCAGTAACAAGTTGGTGTCACTGTGGTTACCTGTCACAGAGCTGTCTAGATTGTCCATACTGGAGCCTGGAGTATGCTCTAGACCTCTTAGTGGCCTACTTATTTCTACAGTTTCTTCTTCAAGATCATCCTCATCATCATCGTCATCTGGAACATCTGTTTCCAAATCTGAAATAAGGTTTCCAGATACGTATCCTAGGGGAGGAACTGGAGCCTGAGGAGGTTGTGTATTGCTTTGGATGTGCCTACACAAACAAACAGGAAAAGTTATCAGAATGGATGAAACTTTGCAGCCCACAGTCAATAAAACACAAGCCTTTCAACAAGGCCTGAAGTAGATTTACAAAACGTGTTTGGTTAGGCCAAACTCAAGAAAAGTCAGTTCAGTTATTCACCACAGCTTCTAATACCAGAGTGCCTGCACACTTTCCAGTCTTAAAAAGAACAAAGATTAAATCCTCTAGGATGGGGAAGGTCAGGGTTGTCTTCCCACAGATGAAGAACAATAGATACAGAGGCTACATAAATCAGGTAGAAAGCCATGGAAAAGCACAATTTTGAATCCCAGCCTAACATGTAAGTATCTCACCCAATATTCCCCCTTGCAAATCACACGCTGAACCAAGGTTAAATCTCACTCCTTCTGCTTAAACAGATGCAGTGCCTGAAGCAAAAATCACCCTAAAGAGGAGGAAATGGCCAGTAGGACAGAAGAAATTTTCAAGTCCAATTAATGCATCATCAGTGAGGCCTTTTCACTTCACTTTATTCCAAGAAGTTTAATTGATTTAATTGCAGCAGCATTAGGGCATGCATGTGTGAAATTACTGCATGCAGCAATCACATAAAAAGGAAAAAAAAAAGAAAAAAGAAGACAAAAAGCCACCCACAGGATAGCTAAATGGCCAAAGGCAAGCATGGGATTCAGAGTTTGATTTGCCTGGTCTCCAAGAGAAAAGAACACCATCAGCTTTCAGAGCAGTATTCCCCACAGCACAACAGGTACACAGCAAGCTGTGCCAGGGGAGCCAGGCACGACTGGCCTTGGCACAAGAGCATGTACCACGCTTGAAACTGCTAACTTCGGAATCCTTGGGTGTCTCTACACGAGGTGCCATGACCTGATTCGAATCGGCAGCACTCTGGATGGGATCCAGGATTCTGCTGGTCTCTTGCTTGGACATCAGCAAAACTGAAGAAATTACAATTGTCACCTGTTTGGCTCCCAGCTTTAATACATTTTCAGTGGAAATCTTGTGCTGAATTATTGCCTACATGAATGAATTCTCTTTATTCAATGAGCTTTTTCCTTTTTTTTTTTTAATTTCATAATGTAAATTTATCAGATATGAGAAAGTCATGGTAAATGTTATGTACCACTGGTAACTTTCTCCACCTCAGTGTAGGTTTTAACTTACTGCTTATTCTGAATCTAATTTCCAGAACAAGTGCTTCCTTTCTGACATACAACCCCCTTCTGATTAATAGTTATTGAACACTTTTCTGCCTGGACACCAGGTTTTTAGTGTTCTACGCAGTGTTCAAAACACTGGGGCACTAAAGGGCACTACCATCTAACTAACCCTCAATAAACAGTGTGATTAGCTCCTAATCAAGAAAATGCTTAAGTATATGTTTAACGTTAAGCTTGTGATAGAACAATTGAAGTCAATTTCTCATGTACTCATAGTTAAGCATATACTTAAGTGATTTGCTGGATCAAGGCCATAATGATTATGTACTTTTCCAGTAATCTCTAATGGACTTTTTCTTAAATTCCTAGTTGGCTGATCTCTCTATCTCTCAGTTGCTACTCCCACAGCAACCTATCTGACAGGTCTCATTTTGCTGTTCAGTTTTCCCCTGTCTCTACAATGGACAGGTTAACTTTGTGAAAAGAAGACTAAAAAATACTCCTTCCCAGTCAAAACAATGGAGGGCTTTCTACTAACTTTGACTAGCATGATACAAATCCTGCCAAACAACAAAAGTATGGTAAAAAATTCCATGTAATAAAAATTATTTGTATGTAAAAATCTCCCTCAGCATTTAGCTCAATACCCAAAAGGTATGAAAAAAAGGTTATGTCCTTGTTTATTTATTTTTTTTTTTTCAGTTTCAGGCTCAATTACTGTGACCTTACACAAGAGCGATATTAAAATCTGTATAATCCTAAGCACATTATGAAAGTTCCCAATCAATTTTCATTTCTCCAAAAAGGGATCAAGACCTTTCCTGCCAGCTGCATGAGGCTGTGGTGCAGCATCCTGCTCCATTTACCCATGCCTGGACTGGCTTGGAGGTTTGGAGGGCGCAGGAAGGGTAACAGCTGCACGATGCAGCAGCCACTGCCTGTGCTGGCAGGGTGTGCATCTGTGTGCTGGCTCAGAAGCCAGTACCTTCAACAGGCCAGGTCTAGCTGCTGCCTGGGATTTGGGTCTGTCCCACAGGCAGGCTGGGCTCGGTGCTTG
This sequence comes from Rhabdornis inornatus, assembly GCA_013397075.1. Classification (NCBI taxonomy): domain Eukaryota; kingdom Metazoa; phylum Chordata; class Aves; order Passeriformes; family Rhabdornithidae; genus Rhabdornis; species Rhabdornis inornatus. The sequence goes on along the minus strand of VWZS01008197.1, from coordinate 927,491 downwards.
GCAGTGTGTTGCTGCAGAGGGACCGAGGTACCCTGTTGATCGAGCGCAGATTGCAGACAAGCCCCGAGGCTTCCAGGGTGTCCAGGGAAAACAGCTGGCTTTGGTTTGGCACCGCCTGCCTACCTGCCTGATGTATTTATGGGAGCTCAAGCTGAATAACTTGGTGGCTTTATTTAGCAGGGAAGAAAGACTGCTCCTCAGCTGGCAGCGTGCCATTCAGCAACCAGCTCTGCTCTGCTCCGCCGAGAGTCACGGGCTTTGTCTGGGTAGAAGAGTTTGAAAGGACAACTGCTGCTCAGGGAGCATCCAGGAAACAACTGACCTTCACCACATCCCCAGCCTGGTGCAGTTGACAAGTTCTTTTTCAGTCCCTGAAGATACTGCTTCTGTTTGTTTTGCAGGGGAAATGTTACTGTGGTATTTGCATGCTCTTCTTTTAAATAGGCATAAAGCACTCGGAAACACTAGATCCATCCTGTAAATACTAACAACTTGCTTTCTGCCGTTTTTAGTTTTTTCCTATGAGTCAGAAATTCTCATAGTAGTTCAAAGTACAGAGATGCAAATACTTCAGTCTCATGTGACACAGTGTAAAAGCTGCCACATTGCTATTTCAATTATAATATTATAATCATATTATATTCGATTATAAGTATGTTTAATCAGGAATTCAGAATCTTATTATTTTTGAAAATCCTAAAAAATTCCTGTCTTCTGCTAGCCTGAAAAGAGAGCACTCTCACTGTAAAAATGCTGCCAAGAGGTGGGTATTAACTACTTAGCTGAACATGTGCAAAATTTTTGAGGAATATTGTTTTTACATGTTTTTAGACAAAATTTAGCATATTACCAAGTATTATGATTTAAAAAGTACATAAGGATGGGTAAGGCCTTCCAATTGTGCTGAAAGTAGTTCTGCTACTATTTCCAATAGAGTTCTGCTACTTCTTCTTATGTTTTACTTCTTTGGAAACATAATGGAAATGCTGCTGAACACAGTCATTATTTATGTCAAAAAGAAATGTATTGCTGTGGTATTATTATTACTATTTTTCCCTGATCAGAGGTGACCCCTTCAAATATTTACCATGTCTGCTTTGCTATATCAAACTGGTAAGCCCTTGTTAACTCATCAAGGTGAGCTTGAAGCATTGGCTGCATCTCCTCTCGTGGGGAAGGCGTGAGGGTTGCAGTCGACTGTTGCCCAAAGGAGATGGCAGGAGATGAAGCCACTCCCCGGACAGGAGGTGTGGGGACACGATCATCATCTTCTTCAAGCTCATCCTCCATGCCCTGATGCAGGTAGGTCTGAACTGGCAAAGGTGGACACCAACCATCACTGTCATATCTAAAATAAAAACCAAATAAACTTAGTGTATGCCAAAACTTATCTCTGCTGCACAATGGGGGGTTAGAGGATTTCTGCTACAGCTGGAAACCTTTCACACAGTGTGAGTTCTAAAATTTAATGAAAATAGGGTCATAATTGCTTAGATTGTCCTTACTGAGTCAGTTTAATTTTTCCCACAACAGCTAAGCAACTTGAACAAGATATGCAACAGAAAAATTACTGGCCCATTATCACATTCGTTAATGGTGATTAGATAATGTTACACCACAATCAACAACAAAAATGAATTAACTCACTTCCAAGATCATTAACGTAGGAGAATGAATATTGACCTGGACATGAAAATAGCAGCATTTTTAAAAGGTAGAGCAAGCTTTATGTAGTGGCACTTATGCATTTATTTCACAGAATCCCAGAAAAAGCTGAGTTGAAAGGGACTCACAAAGATCACCAAGTCCAACTCCTGGCCCTGCAGAGCACCATCCCCAAGAGTCACACCATGAGCCCAAGAGCATTATCCATTTACTTCCATCCTCCCCTTTATCTGTCTATAAATTTACCATTTGTTTCCGGTTTGGAGCTTAAATAAAAAGCCACACTTTCCTCATAAATTCTGGTCTTCTCAGCCTGCACACGGGTATCTCCTGTGATGTGCAATATATCCATGTCACAGCAGCACTGACCCCAAGCATATGCTGTGTCACAGCACCAGCTGATAAGGTACATTAGCACACATGTTGACAGCTCTGCCAGCACCCCACCTCCTAACCAATCTGTACTGGGACTTACCTAGACAGCGCTACATTTCTGAACACTTTCAACACACCTGCCCAAAGTAAATGGAAAGATTAACCACTAGGAGCATTCTTGAATACCAAATTCTTCTCTCTTCAGACATAAAAGGTGTCCTGGTAGAGTTTGTGGTTTTTGTTGCCTTATACCCAAGGTGTAAGGGGTGGTGCTAGAAACAAAAGCTTTATATTTTATTACCACTTCTTATGCAAGTTTTTCCAGCAAGTCAATTCTTTTCAGTCTCTGTACTCATCAGAGGACCTTTGAATTCAGTGTTGTATTACTATATCATTCTGGGATGCTGCCCCTAAGAGACTCTGGCATCATTCCAGGTGGATAGGCCTTAGTGACTGTGGTCATTCCCTGTGCATTATCTCCCCAGAGTAATTCCCTAATCTGAACACAACTTCAGTTGTATGCAGCTTTGCTGACAATCACACCACTCAAATCTCAACTGTCTACTTCTCCATCTGCAAAACAACCAGTCAGGCATCAGTCCCTGGAGCATCAGCACACATTTCTTCTTAACTCCTGGTGTATTCCAAAACAACTCAGGATACACAGCCTTTTTTGGTTTTGGTTTTTGTTTGTTTGTTTGGTTTGTTTTTTTCTTTTCTTTTCTTTTCAAAAAGCAACCAGACAACCACAAGCACAGCTCCTTCACTGTCAAACCATCACACACTCTAAAGGCCATTTCCCAAGCATCATCCAAGTCACTTTATCTTCTTTCCACCTTCAAGGACTGCTGACAAGGTCCTTTTTTCTGCAATGCAGGCAGGCAATGCATTGCGCTATACAGTTAATTTCTCAAACCAGCTTAAAAATACTCCTTTAACCGATTTCGAAAGAAGGATTTACCAATTTCCCAGAGAAAAATGAATTACTGTCAATTTTCTCAAGTGTGAAGTCAGGTTATAAAAAGGCTGGGAACACTGAGATGGAGAAGTTGCAAAACCTGTATTATGAACAGAACATTTACTTTCAGCAAAAACCAAAGATTTCTCAAATTAACTAAACTACTGTTTCCTTATTCAGAAGTCTGTAGTCTGTATTTAAGTGCACAGATTCAGGACAGCTAAAGCAACCTGACTTAATCATCCAAAAGTCCATGGATCTGGTAATTTACACTAATATAAATTTAAATCTCTATATATGTAGATAAAACCATAAATAGATACACAAACACACATGAGCACAGAAGTGAAAAAACAGGCTGCTTCTTAACATCTGGCCTCTAGGACAGGTTGAGTGATTGATCATTACCATTTTCATAACACAGAGATTTAAGAAAATGTTACATGATACATACTCATCCTTAGCAAACAATTAAGATATGGCCAGCTGTAATTTGTCTTTCCAAACAATATTTACTCAGGACATTTGCAACCAAGGCTGAAGGGACCATCCTAAATCATGCTGCTAAAAATGTGCAGTGCAACAGTTCTCTCGCTTCCTTTTGCTCCCTCAACCTCATGCTTTGCTAAAAGGGCTTCTTCTTTAAAAGGGACAGGGGAAAAAGACACTCCCTGGTGACTTTTCAATGATGAATAAACGAGCTTTGGATGTGCTCGCCTTCTGACCCTGCTCGCTTCAAATCCCCAAATGTTCAGCTTGATAGCAGAAAGGTTTTTTAGTAAAGGGGTTTCTCAGTGAAAAGTTTCTGCTCAAGTACTGTATATTAACCCAAATTTTGTTTGAAATGGAAAGCAGCCTAAGCCTGAAGTTCAGGACATTGAGATTCAAGATTTCAGGTACAAGAACCTTTATCTTCTTAATGTAAGGTGTCTGAAAAGCTATAAACCCTAATCTTCATTTTAGAGAAAAACAAAATCCCCCCAAATCTACCAGACTACATAGTAACTAAATGTCACATAAGTGATACAGTTATAGAAACATCTGGTACCAACACAGTGATTGTTGGCAACATCCGTGTGCTTTTTCATTTTCTGAGTAAATCCAATGTGGTGAATGTAAATCCAACTTTTTTCAAGTACACTTATTGAAATCTAAGTGCCTTAACTTCATTAGTGACCTCTGACTGTAATTTCATTATAATTAAGACCCGAATAAGTTCTGGTTAACAAACATGAGTCTCTATTTTTCAAGCAAGTTTTATTGCATTGTCAGCAATTCTATAGTAATCTTTAACTATTAAAAAGCCCGATTCATTACACCAATAGATTTGTTCCTTCAAAATATAAAATAAAGGTGATAGATATGGGGCACATTCTGTAGAGACTGTATTTCATTACACATATTGTTGCAACAAATGAAGCTTCCTTCCTGGAACTCACCAGAAATTACTTTGGAAGTAAAAGGTGCTATTTCCTTTACTTTTCCTCAAGACAGACAACAAGTATCAAATATATTGACATTCAGCAGCTACTATTCCATTCTGAGGTATAAGCAATAGCAAGAAACAGAAATAACTAAATAACAATATGCTGCCTTTGCTGGTTTGGCTCAAGATCATGCATATTATTGGTGAAAAATTAAAATAAAAGATAATGAGTAAGAAACAAGTGTTTCTTTACTGTCCAGTTTACATAAAATCAAGCAAAATCATCTTCTCTGAAAAGGGTGGGAAAGGGAGCATGTCAGTTTGGGCGCTACTATAGGAAAAGAGAAACTTAATTGGCACAAACAGGCTCCTTGCTGAGGTTAAACAGGAATCTAAGAGATCCCCAAAGTTACCATATTATATAATAGGGCTACTTGGAGAAAGATATTAACTTTTACTTCTGCAGTTTATGGAAAAATGGAGGCAAATGCCAACCCTAGTGCCTCTGGGAAGAAGATGGTACAGAAAACTGGGTGTATTTTTTCTGTGATAGGTTGTTAGGTGTTTTGGTTTTTTTAATATCACTTCCTATTGTGGATTATCTTTTGCAACTTAGAAGTCCACTAGTGCTTATAAGGCCACCAGTACTAATCTCTAGTAAGCAAAACTAGGTGACAATTTTTTTGAGTTTTCTGATGATAATCATGCCAATGAAACTCACATTTGAATTTAATTGTTATAGGAAGACACACAGAAAAATAAGTTTCTGTTTAGATGCCAGCCACCTTGTTTTATTGCTCTAAACATTTATATTTTGTATCATATTGTGAGAATTTCATTAAAGTATTCAGTTTTTCTGACTGGAAGCTCATTTTTCAGTTGTAATTCATAATATAATTACATCTGCATGTAACTAATTCTAAAATTAAAACACTTTGAACTTGTCACAGATAGAGTAAATCAAAACAAACCAAGAAGAACAAAAGAGTTTAAAAAATGTGGCTTTTTTTTAACCCGGTATCTCTATGTTAAAGGCAACATAAGGAATGTAGTCTATGATTCTTTACCTTTTAGCATGTTGAAAACCACAGAAGCAAGATCAACCCCTAAATACAGAAGGACCATTAGTACTGGAAGCATCCTGAGAAAGTATGGGCATTGCAGATTCAGTCTTCATCAAAGGTGGTTGCAAATTACTGTAGCTCCAGACTGAGACTCTAAGTCCAACCTTCAGATTTTTTCTGTGTTTGTTAAAATGCATGTTATAAGGTCTTGCTACCACCACTGCTAATGAGACATTATAAAAACCAGAGAAGAGTAATTCAGAACATAATCAGAGGAAAAGCTAAGTCTGAATGGTTGTGAACCTGGAGGCTGGTGATTACCTTCTCCTTAAATAACCAATGTTGTCTTGGTGACCAACATCATTCCTTCCAGCTAAATTACAGATGCTTTATGCAACTGAGAAGTCAAGCCCTGTGTCACAGGGGATTTCTCTATAAGGTATTTCCATTTACCTTTAATGCTATGTCATTGTTCTGAAGAAAATCCAAGTGGTTTGCCTTCTATTTCATAATTGTTTTAGTGAAATGGCTGCACATGTGTTTTAAGGATATAAACTGATAAAGACAAAATTATTATATGGTGAAACAATTTTAAATTTATTTTAGCCTCTTATAACAGAATACAGAAGACAATAATTATATTAACTTTTTGCCTTGAGATTTAAACAACACTCACAATCAGTAAAGTTATTCATTTTCCATTACTTTGAAATTCTAACTCTAATACAGCCTAATGGGCCTTAATTTTAAAAACAATTTCACTGACTAACACAGTAATTTATTGCTCATTTTAAGAGTCAAAGGAGTTGGTATAAACTGAAATAATATGGAATTTTTCTAACTTTAATTATGAAAGTAGTAATGATCAATTCACATTTACAATTGAGATAACACTTGGAATATTTTTATTCAGTAAAGCTATTACAATGTATTCTTAAAAATGTTTCATCCTTAGGAAATATTGATTAATCCATGTATTGAAACAAACAGAAATTTGTCCCTGATAGAACAATTATTCTCACAGGCTCCAACAGAGCTACCCACAGTAAATTATGTTTTCATATACTCTGATTTACCGCTAGAGTTTGATAACCTGGTATATGACATAATAACATTTTATAAAAAACATTTCATAATTGTTGTCTGTGTAGGAAATGTCTCTTTCCTCTCATTTAGCACTTCCTGTGTGATTTTGTGTCCTTGAGAACAAGTTTGAGCTATGCAAAATTATGTGGAAGGTTCCAGAAACTTGAAAGTTGTTTGAATAATAACAAAAAAAGCCTATAATTAGCATGCCTTCCTCAACTGTGAAATTTCTTCTAAAAGCCGATGAGAAGATTATTATCCATTGGTTGATCTTCAAAAATTAATCCAATTTGGTGTTTTGTTTTTTTTTGTTCTGTGGGCTCTAATATTTTTAAACATCAAAGCAGTGAAAAAATACACAGAGCCAGATTATGTCATCCTTACTCATTCTGAGTCCCATCAGCTGCACACAATCCCAGAATTCAATTAAGCTACCTATGAAGTGAGATACTTCTCAGCATGAGAAAGCATTGAAGCCCTACATGATGATGAAGCAAGGTCACTTTTGTTTCCATCTTCAGTCACTATCCAGAGGAGCTGTTCAAACATTCCTCCTCCATAGCCTCGAATAAGTCTACAGGATAAGGTGTTCTCTCTTTCTTTTTTTTTTTAACAAAACAGAGTAATATTTTCACTTAGCGAAATTAAAAAAAAAAATAGAAAAGGACTCATTTCTGCAAATCACAGACTTTTCTTCAAAAGAAAAAGAAAAAAAAATTTACCCTGCTTCTTGCTGATCCACCCCATAGTGCTCCAGCTCTGTGCCTGGAAGTGGCTGCACAGGAGGGGGTGGGAGGGGGACACTGGCCCAGGTTGAACCATTGTTTTTCTGGGGCTTGGCAGTATTTTTGTTTTTCTTCTTTTTCCCTCCTTTGCCACCTGCAAATCCAAAAAAAAAAAAAACCACCAAAAAACAAAGTTAGAACTATAATGTGGAAAAAAAAGCCTTCTCTTTACATTTCTTTCACAGAGTTCTGATTCCAGAGCATATGCCCCAAAAAGTAAGACTTATTTATATCTCAGCAGAATCAGCATCAACATGCTAGTGATGTGAACAAGGTTATAAGTAATAATAGAATGGTATGGGAAAATATTCCCAATATTTACTGAAAATCACTTCTTTTTAAACCTCTGTACCACAGTAGTACAGAAACAATGAAAGACAGGTTTTCCTGTATAAAAAATATATTTCCTGATTTATTCATGTGCACTTTATAACTTCTTGAATTCTCTCTTAGATAAAATTATAATAAAACAGCAATTTATTTCAAATGTCAGAATCCAGCATGATTATAACACAGTTTTGCATAATCACTTTCTGTGGAAAACACAGATGTTAAGGATACCATCCAAAAACATTGTCATTGAAGTCAAGAACTTTCAACACAAGAGTAAATCGCCAAAACAAAAGAAAGAGGGTTTTGCTGATAGGAATTTCCTAATTTCTATTTTTTTTTAAAGAGTAGGAAGTCATGTGCAATGTTTTAGGACTGACTGTTTCACAGGATTCATGTATCTTGTGCCACTATGAAGAAGAGGTTCTATTTCTCATCTACAGCTCTAATGGATGAGGTAGAAATGAAGTGAGCAACACATTTTGGTTAACCCCTCTGCTCTTCTCTTATTGTCCTTGCATCCACTTCTCCAGCTGACACACTTCCATTTGTGGGAGAGTGATCTTACAGAGATAGCTCTCATCCCACCTGCTTTGCTTCTTTCATTTAACCCTGACTTCTTTTTCTTGTCAGGAATTCATTCAGAGGAAGAATGGCACAACATTTTGAATCCCTTGACTGCTTGGGGACCGATCTATTTTTTGGAGTTTCATTGTGACTTTCAAACTCTTTGTTGGGTGGAGAAATGGTTTGTCAGATGCCTTTTCAGTGGGGTACCCTGAGTGGGAGCGCTCTCACTCATCCCTGGCCTTGCTGTAGAAAGCACAGTCTAATCAATCTCACCCACTGACATCTCTTGATGATTTATAAAGATCAGCCAAAACACTCCTCATGTAAAAATGAATCAATGAATCCAGAAAGCCACAAATGTTCAGTCAGCGAGGGTGGCACAATGTGCACTGGCTGGCACTGCCCTCTCTGCCATGGCTCTAACTTTAGGCAGAGAGAAACACAGAAAGAGGTGCAATTCTAGCAATAGAGACAAGCTCCTATCATGGGATTTTTTTGTCTGTGAGATGGTGGCTTTCTTCTGTTACGTCCAAATGTCAGCTGGATGAAAACAGGAATAAATAGAGAGGGAAGAAAAAGGTGATTCTGTGACTCAGAAGTAGCCAAGACTTCTCTTTTTACCTCCTGTTGTGCCTGCTAGAGACACGCAAAAGGCCCAGCAATGTTTCTAATTGACCTGGCTGGAAGCACTTTGCTTTCCACTACTGAATTCCAGACCAGAGCTCTTCCTTCCTTGTTTTGGAGTATTTATTGTAAGTCCAGCCAAGATCCTGTCATTCACTATGTGTGAACTGAGCTGATATTACTTCTATTAGGATGGAAAACAGGCTCTTCCTTCCATTTGTAGCCTAGCAGAGAGGGCAGCTTTCTTGAAAAGGGAAAGAACCCTTTCACCAGTGAAAAGAAGCCCCAGTGACAATGGAGGTAGAGGAACAAATGCATGAACCTTCTGGAAGGAAAATTAAGCTTTCAAAGCACAGGTAAGGCAATAAAAAATGGAGTAAGAAATAGGATCACTGAACAGTGCAAAGGTAGTACGTTAATTTTAATTTGTGGGACATGGGGAAATTTTTTAAAAGCCAGCAGGGGTAGGAGTCAACAAGAACCAAGGCAGGAGGAGCCGCTTTAGGAGAAAAGCACATGCATGTATTTTTGTGTTGCAGGAGGATTTAAACTAGGAATACGTGGAGAAAGGAAATGCAAAGAACAACTTCACCTTAGAGATTAGTTGAGGTGGAGAGGAAGATTTTGGAAGTAGCATCTTGATAATCTTAGGAGACTGGTAAAATGTAGGTTGGATGTGTGGGGTGCTAGTATGGGAGTCACTTGGATTTTGGGGGTTTCCAAGCGAGAAATTGGAGAGATAGTGGAGCTATTAGAAGGAGTGAAGCGGAGAGACAAGGGACTTGTTTAGATGAAGAAATGAGAGAACTCCAAGGTCATTGCTGGTAGGGAAAGCAGCCTACACAGTACAGTTGGGCAGGCAATTTCTGCCCCCATGGGCAGAGTTACTCCAGTGTCAGACTGGTGAGACAGACACCGAACACATAAAGCCTGATTTGTGTTTGAAAACTGATGCACTAAAGCCTTGTTTCCCCATAGCAACGATGCTTGATGCTTCAATGTCTCCTCACACTGAAATTCAATTATATTGTTTAAATCTCTAGGTGAATCGGGTGCTGGAGAAAGGATTTGCCAGTTGGGCTGCTGATCCTAGTACAGACATAATCTGTGCAAACTATAGATACAAAATTTCCCTGCCTCATAAAGCAGTTGAGGTTTTAGCTATTTTTCATTCCACAGTGGGATAGGAATTCTCATGACATTCATGTAAGAGAGACAGAAACTTATTCAGAATAATAAGTAGTACTTAAAGTACTAACCAAGGAAGTGAGAGAACAAATCTCTGCTCACCCTGATGGGGACTACGTAATCAAGGCTGGTGTCTGACTTCAATGATGCTCTAATCATCAGACTATTTGAAGGTCTCCCCCAGTTTCTTGTGTATTACAGACATAATTATCCTGTATCAAAGGCATAATTAGTGGGCAAGAGAGCAAAATACTAACTCTGCAGTCCAATAATCTGACACTCATCTGAGCACTGGGGCGTCCAGTTGTGAGCTGCCTTGGTCACAACAAGAGTGGCCTGGCCATAGAAAGACTGACTATAACCCAAAGTTTCCTAGTGTCATCAGAAAATTCACTTCTGACTGAGAAACACTATTCTGAGAAACAGACTATGTTGCATTTGAAATATTTGATCGAAGTCCAGCTTTTGATCAACGGGCATTTTCCAGTGACACTTCCTATTTTCTGAGAAAATTCTTAGGCAGCCTTAGCTGTCAACATATCTAAAGTGTGATACAGCCCTCTGATACCTGACTTATATGTACCTCAGCACATCAATTTCTGCATTTTCATGCAGCCTGGGGAGCAAGCTGATTTCCAAAGCTAGTTGTCAATATGTCTCATGTGTAAGGAACAAGAACCTTTCTTGAAGTATTTCATGAACTCAGCTTCCAAATACCTCTCTGACAATGCCATAAACCTATTTTTTGGTCTCAGTCAAATGAGCTGGTGCTCCCCCTTGAGAACACAAGACTTGCAAACACATTTGGGTATTTGAGTCATGGGCCAATAATTTTAGGCTTCTGATCTCAAGATTCAGTTTGAATAATCATTTAAATTGACATCAAGAAGCCTTTTCTAAGTCTGGTCTGTTACTGGGAGGACTGCTCCAGCTTAAACTGGAAATTCAAAAGGCTGTGGATATATTATGAATACCAAAAGTCCCGTCAGTGCTCTCATATTTCAGCTAGGTGAAATCACAGATTTTCATCTTAATTGCTGCCTTTTCAGTTTTTGTCTTGACAAAAAAAAAAAAAAAAAAAAACATCTATACAAAAAAAAAAAAAGACATCTATACATAACATAAGCAACAAGTAAGCAAAACTAAAGAAAAAAAAAAAGGTGCGTTTAGGTATAATACACAACCACATGTACTATGATCATTTTCATCTGATGAAAATGCATCATGTTTCCAACAGAACATGCAGCACACACATAAAATTTACATCCTGTTTGTATGCAGATTTGGCACAATTTGTTGAAACTCCAGTCATCTTTCAGGGCCCTACAACTATTTCCAAGCTGCTTCACTGAGGAACAGCATTTAGAAACAGCTCGTGGGAGTGGGGGATCTGTTAACAACTCAACAAAAATAATAATCTCCTCATGAAGTTCAGTGGAGGGAGACCTATAAACTGAGGATGGATGAAGAAATACATTTGCTCCATTGATGGTGTCTGGGAGAGGATGTGACAAGGTGAGGCTGGCAGCTGTGCCAACAAGCGCCACATGGAAGGACTCTCCAGTGATCTCCAAGTAGGTCCTGCAAAAGGCTTTTTTGTTTCAGTAGAGTCTCCCAGGTGGCATTGTTTGCTGATGGGCAGGAACTCGCATGGTTATCCTCAACTGGTGCCTGGGAGGTGTTCTGCCTCCCTGGCGAGCCGCTCGCCAACACCCCTCCGTCCCTCGCTCCCCTACGCACGGCGATGGAACCAACCTGAGAGGCTGCCACTCCTTTCGGAGCTGTTGTGGGAGCTGGTGGTGCTGAAATCCTGTGACTGGTTGTGTGGCAATCTATTAGCCAGTCCCTCAGCCACCCGGTAGTCAGGGATGTAAAGCAAGGCTAAGGGTTAAACGGCAGAGGTCACAGTGGCATCGTGGGATTAGTCGACAGCACAAGCACATGCGACACATGCAGTTAGCAAGTCAAGGGCAGATGGGGCGGGGTGGCAGGTTTTAACTTGGTTATTTTTAAAGGTACACCTACCCTAGCCTAATGGAAGGAGGATGGCTTGGTGAGTGGCACAGGACAAAGAGCATTAAAAGCACAGTGCAATGTATCTTGATCAGGTGAGGTTCAGCACGCATGCAAGGTGTGCAAGCATTAGTTCAGGTCAACACGAACAGTGTCTCACAGAGCTAAAAAGAATTTTCTAATTCATGCACAGATGATACAGTACACAAAGCCAAGGGCTCTTGAAAATAAGAGCTGTAATTACCATTGTTGCCTTTGCCTTGGTCTGGGAGAGAGTAACCAAATCCCATGAGGTCATTTTTTTGCTGAATTGAGCTTTTCCACTGCGGATCTGGTAAATCGACAGCCAGCTCGTGGATGCTGTTGGAATGCAGGATCTGGGTGGTGGCATATGGCGTAGCCTGAGTTATTTGGCTAGAGCTGTTGTAGCTGGTTTTGGTGGTGAAGTCAATGCTGCTGTAAATGGCTCCATCAGAAAGCATGGTAGCAGTTTTATCTCCTTGCCCTGGCACTGGTGGCAGCACATCTGTGGAACGAAACAAATCATTGATGCACGGGAAGCCTGGAAGTACCAAGGTTTAAGCTGAGAAATAAACGTGTCATTTTGCACGTTTGCATTTCAGTTGAGACAGGCCCATGAGCCAATGAAGGGAAGATGATGTACAACCATCGCCAAGCTATCAGCAGCTGTGACAGGCCTACCACTTGTCCTTCACGTCTCGCTGCCTAAAACCATCTTTTTACTTTTTTTTCCCTCATACCTTCAACTGTGAAAGTGAAGTTTGGAATATTTCTCTACTGAAGAATGTTTTAAATTGTTCACTCTATGTCAGAACCAATGAAACTGTCTGGGCTTCAGGGAAATGATGAAAGGAGAGAATTTACAAGTAATGGAGGGAACTTGCCCAGCAAATATGTAGAAAAACTCTCAAAGTAATTTTTTAAGGGCATCACCTTGACTTCCTTGAAACTTTTTGCATCATCTTATCTAGTTTTCCTTTTGACATTAGCCACTACATTTCTTCTTTTCAACAAAAGTAAAACCTGACAAAAATAAGCTGTTCCTGATACGTGAAAGAAAATCTGATATTCTGAAGGGATTTAGGTGATCAGTCCCTCAAAATGTCGAAGTGATGTTGATAATGGAGAACAACTTGTTCAAAAACTCCAGTACATTTACCTGAAAAACATTACAGCATATTTAACTAAATATCTGCTGAATTTTCTCCACATTTTGAATCCTATCCCATACTGCAATTTGTATCTTTAATCAGTCAGGTTGGCAGTCCTTCTCCTTACTAAACACTGAAGTGACCTTTGCTGGTGGAATACTAGATCTAGAAACTGAGACTAGTGAAGTGTGAAGAATCTAATGATGACTGGCATGATGTCCCAAGGAGAACCACAGCTCAGCAGATAACCCTCCTTCTTGCTCTCTCAGAGGTCAATATATCAAATGGTACTATTTTTACAATTTATTTAGAGTCTGAAAAGTTGAATCAACTCCAGACTGTACTTCTTTAAAAAATCCTTCACTTAATATGCTATTTTCTTTCTACAGCCAGATGGCAGATACAGGTTCCAACTGATAGATCGTACTCGAGATAATGCATACTCCTATAGTGAGGCTGTTCGGATCCCATTCCTGGGACCACAGCCATTTTTATTTACCTTAAGCCCCAGGAAAAAACAAAAAAAAAGATTCTTGCACCTAGTCAAGGGTTTAAGATCAGTTCCAAAGTCAGATGTGGGTTTTGTGCAACCTCAGGAAATACATTTGTTCTCTCACTGTCTCAAATACTTATCCAGCAATGAGATGTGACATCATGGTCCCCTCACACTGATTTGGTATTTTTTGTTTGCTTTCATTGGTTTTTTTTGAGGTTTAGTTTTTTTTTTTTTCCCCTGGGATTAACATTTAGATCACAGAACTATTTTCTTTTGCATTCAGGTGTGCTACAGTGAACATTTTGACATGGACCCTAATAACATCTTCAGTCTCAGGGCAGCAAGATAATATTAACAATAAATATGGCAATAGCAAATGCTCAGCAGAGACACTGCAGAAAGAGAAATTAAATTTGGGTCTATCAGCATGATCTGGTTTTGCATACAGCAGGGAAATGGGCACAATCAAGTATTTAAAAGATCTTAATTGTATTAACTTATATCTGCAGATAAATTGCAAGTGCAAAAAAATTACAATTAATGCAAACTACACGCCATATTTCAAAATCATGCTGTTACTATGTGCACATATGCAATGTGCTTTCCAGGGGCAGTACGCAAACAAAAATGCATCTATGTGCAAATAGAGCATGAGATGTGAGAGACAAGTGCAGTCCTATCTTTCTTGCATTTCATCCACAATGTGAACATTTCTCCTTTTCACAATTGGTTCCGTCAAAATATAATGGCTTGAAGTTTAGTAAATAAATTCTGTTGTTGATGTATAAAGTGAAGTAAATCCAGCTCAACCTGTCTGTGTTGGATTTGAAGACTCAAGGAAGTAAAAACTAGCAAAATGCTCATCTCTGAAATACTCAGACATACATCTGTCTTTTAGAGCATATTTCTGGCAACTGAAAAGGTATCATCTCTGTACAGTCATTTTAAAATGGAGAACTATTCATGTGCACACACTTGAAAGGGAAGTTGCATAGCTGCCCACCAGCCAAGGACTTTCAGTCCTTCTTACTGATAAGCTGATGCTCTCCAGACATTCTGGAAATTTTCAGTACAAGCACAAATTACTTTTTTGACCTCAGTGAGATGTATACATTTATAAGCATCAAAAAGCTATTAAGTAGAGATTTTACAAAGTGCCATAGTCACCTAGTAAAAGTCAAGTATGATTTTCCCAGCAAGCTGTCACAGCAGAAACATCACACTGCACATTTCAGACCAAACATGAAGATGCATTTCCCACTGGAGACTTTCCCCAAAACTCTCCAAAATCTGACTTTTGTTTGTTTAACTCTTGAGAATGATGAAATAGTGCTGAAATACTTGTGGAGGGAAGCTCTTTCTTCCTGCCTTGGAGATGCAATACCATTTTGTGGCCTTACATGACTCCAAGACTAACCAGCGCTTCCCACTCCAAGCCTTGCTCTCAAATGCCTATCTGGGACAGTGGATCTCACTCCTAAGGGAAATTTTAGGACTGCCTGCCTCAGCTTCTGAGTTTCCAGGGTGACTGATGCCACCTTACTCTTTTTTAAATTCTTACAGAACTTTTATGTTATCACAGACCTTTTAACCAGTAAAAGAGGCCCAAGTTCTATCTATATATTTAATATTTCATCTCTACATGTTAAAATACTCCTAATCCATCTTTAATGCAGAAACATCTAATCTCAGCTGCTGAAACAGATAGGGATAAGTGATCCCAAAACACCCAGAATAAAAGTTTTAGCTCAACCATAAAGATCATGGGTGGAATTAAGCTGCTGAATTTCAAAACTTAACTATTGTATCTCTTGCATGAATTTGGACCTATGCTTCATACACATTGAGGCCAAAAAATTTAAAAAATGCTTCTAATTCTAGTTGTGTAGAGCCAAAAGAAAATGGTAATTTTTCTGTATTATGTGAGCTTAAGAAAAGATGGAAAAGTACTGAAGGGTTTTATTTTCCAGATACTCATAACAAAGAAGCTGGCAGAAATTCAGTTGCCTTGTAAATATTATCAAAAGTTTTGCTTACTTTTAAATATTTTTAACAAGAACTTTACAACATTTTTATACAGAATATAAATCTAGTGTGTTTTGTTGTAATTTTAAGTCACAGTGGTTAAACCACAGGCAAGAGGTTTTGCATAACCAGTAGGAGGGATGGTCTTCAGAAGCAGATTCTGGTAGAGTCCAAAACAGAATTATTTTCATATTTACCAGTTTGATGGTTTTATAGATTTTTCTCGCATTTTAATGTATTTTTGATGTATAGGTTGTCTGGATTTTTATCTATGTCTTAAAAATATTTATAGACTCATTTACATCAGGAAGTCTTCTGACCAGAATGCAGAACTAGCTCTGTTATCACAGAAACCAAGGGAGTAACAGAGAGATGTGACTATTACTATGACTTTTAAAAATCCCAAACTTACATCTTAAAATTCTCATTTGATTTAAATGTTTGAAAGGAAATAACCCCTCCAAAGATTCGTCATTGTACCAATACATCTTTACCTCATTCCCCCAAAGGTGCTCTCTCAAGTCAAAATGGAAACAAACCCCTAAAATATCTAAATAGTTCCCTTTTATGTACCTTTTCCCCTCATGAAAAAGAAAGTTGCTTAAGACCTTTGAGATTTTCTTCACAGATTATGGTTGAGACTGAGAGCAGGCCCTCATCAGGAAGAGGATGGGTGAGGTGTCAGCAACAAAGTTCTCGTGTCCTTCGGCTGAAGGAGCATCTTTCCTGCACCTCCAGAGCTCTCCCCTGCTCTTATGGATATCCTCCATCCCCAGCTATACTGCCCTGCATGGCACATTGCTCATCTCCACACAAAAGGGAATGAGGTTGAGACACAAATAAATTTCTCTTGACATCATAAGCAGACCCTGTCTCACCACTGAGGGGCAAATTACAAACTAGACTTACGTTTTAAAGAAGTAAAAAGAGGTAAACTGAAAAAAAAAATTAAAGTCCATTTTCAATCAAATATAGAAAGAAAGAAACACACAGAAAGAACTATGATGATAAAAATATTAAACAGTGTTCATCATAGATGTTAACTAACGGAAGCCTATTTTATAGTATTGGGTGACTTAATAAAAGAAAACCTACCTCCACGACCAAAATTCCCAAGATCATTGGGTCCACTAGTGCTGTTATTTACTGGCAGACTTGTGGCAGGCCAAGAGTCTGCAAGCCAAGGATAACTGGGGTCACTGGCATTCAACAGACCTGGTCGACTGAAGCAGAATAAGAAAAAGAGATATACACACAAATATATACATATATATATATATATATAAATTACAGTATCTGTGAGATAAGTAGAGATGGAAGAGGGCATATTACTGTTCTTCTAACACCATAGGTAACTACCAGTTTAGGAGACTTTAATTTATTTCAAATTACATTTGTATACCCTTTGAAGATTTAAAGACCTTGAGCAGTTAATTAAGGTTATATACAAATCAACTTTGTCAGTAGAACTGGGACTAGGCATCTGTAGTGACTCTGCCAGAATCCAAATGAACTCTGTTGTCTGTGTGAAACAGGAGTTAGGCAGCACCATCACGGGATCCTACACCAGGGCTGAATGATAAATTACCACCTCAAGGGAGCCATCACTCAAACTGATTGCTCCATATCAGCCATTTCCAGGACTTTGGGCTACTATTTCTTCCTTCCCTTGCATCCCAAATGCACGCCTGTCATCTACAGGCTGGTAACTCTTTCTTTGAGCACTCTTGGATGGTTTGGAGGCAAACAGGTTTGAGGAGGATTAATGGAAATTCCACAGCTATCTGTGTATGCCACTACTGCATGGCTTTTATATCCCTGTAACTCCCAGCTTTGAGAGCAGTGTTAAACAGGGAGCATCGTGAAAGAGAAGGCACACTCAGGCCATAAGGCACCGTGTCTCTCTCTCAGCCCAGGATAAATAGAAATTTAGCAAAGCAGGTGGATTGTTTGTATTTGTGCTCAGCAGATGAAACAAATAATTTGCTGCAGACACCCTTTTCTCCTGAATGAAAACAAAAGGCCGTCTGCAGTTCTGCGGTTTTCCTGGGTTATTAAAGCACTCATGAAGTTGGAGCAACATCTCCCATCACTGAACATTACAGACCCCTGCCTGGAAGAGTCCCTAAGAGGAACATCGGTTTCCATGGAAACGGCAATAAGACGACCCAGCCACATTCTTGCCACATCTACTCGCTCTCATTAGGCCTAATCTCTTTTTGCTAAAATATTGATTAAACAGGAGATTGGAAGTTATTACCAGGGCCTAATTACAATCTCCATATTGGCAAAGGGAAAATAGATGAGGATATATGGGCCCGTTATCAGCTTTTATCAATTTCAATTGAGTAGCCAAAGTTGTGGAATCCAGTCCTATCAATCTACAGCCTATTCATCATCCATGAATCATTTATTTTGTGATCGATTAAGTGTAATTGTTCACTCACAGCAATTTAGAGGGAGCCAATAAGGAATCTTAAACAACAGCAACTTCATTTGCTAATGTCTAATTAATGCAATAAACATCCCAGTAACAAATGAACACATTCTTTGTGATATTTACTACTCATTTCTTCCAGGACATCTGGGAGATATGAAACATCTGGGCTTGCTTCTTCCAAAGTGCACAACAGATAGGTCATTAAACCTTGTGGTAAGCTACTTAACTCCTCCTAGTGCTATCAGTCTTCCCAATGATGGGATACGACCCAAGTGCATCACCTATAGCATTTTTCAGATCCCTTATTTTAAAAATAAACACAGTGGAAAGACCTTTATACAAAGAAACATACCTTCCATTGCTCATTAGTCCTCCATCTCCTCTTTGGAAGGTGACTGTGTTTTGGTTGGAAAAAACAAAACAAACGTACACACACACGCACACACATATAAGACAGGGAAAAATCAATTAGTGATAATTAGAAGTAACAATTTAAACTGCTCAGTGTCCAAGGTCAGAGGTCTCTTGGCATCATCCCATAATAAAGTACAGAAATGACAAGGAGAGGCTCAAGCACATTGGGGCTACAGTTCATTACGGATTTCACTGTGCATTACTGATTTGTACCTTGCAATGCAAAGCAGCCACATGGTCAAAAGGCCTGAACTCACCACAGGTCCCTTTATATGGCTTTGCATTGCAAGTCTGAGCCATGTGATGAAATTGTTTTCTTGGCATGCTTCTGCTTCAGTACATAATGACATTGCACCAGTGAGTTAATAACATCATGTCGTAATGCAGTAATATAATGTCACCACACAAATATGTCATTTCCCAGGACAAACACAAAGAGGTGGCAGCTCTATTACAGCTGAAGGGATGGAAAGAAGCATCCAGCTGCACCTTTTCCATTAGAAGTACAGTTTAAGAACTAGCACCCACATATTGATGCACACATGCCAGTGTCACCAGGAAGGGAAAGTGTTTCCAGTCTTCCATCCATGGGGGATGCCAAGGACATAATCAGAGGGGGACAATTGTTTTTATGTCTCCATTCATGGGTGTTTGACAAAAACCAGCCTCTCCCTTATCTATCTTATTAACAGGATTACATTTCAGGGCAATATATGCAAACCCACACAACTGGTGAGATGCTAATTGACAA
The DNA here is from genome assembly GCA_013397075.1 of Rhabdornis inornatus. NCBI lineage: Eukaryota > Metazoa > Chordata > Aves > Passeriformes > Rhabdornithidae > Rhabdornis > Rhabdornis inornatus. The sequence goes on along the minus strand of VWZS01008197.1, from coordinate 908,109 downwards.
CATTTGATCATTCTGAAACACTGAAAAAATATTTTGAATCAAGGCCAACAGACTACTCTGGTTCTCAGTGGCAATATCCCATTATTTATTGTCAGGCACAGATAAGGCAGACTATTAAATTATACCAATGCCCTGGACACCTGCACCCTTACAGGCCTCTGACTGGATGAGAGTTTGAATTTCAGTGAGGAATGGAAGAGTTTGTGACCAGTTTAATTTAAAATAGATCTTCTTTCAGAAATACTATTTACTTTTGTAAGACAAGTGCTTCCATCATTAAATAATAGCTCCCAGAGTATTTGCAAGATTTTCCAAGTATTAGTCCAAACTACACTAACTCAGGATTAGGCTTTCTATTATACACTATTCTAATCAGGCAAAATTACTACAGCCAATAGAAATTCTGCGTTCATTAAAAAAATAAGCAATGACATAAAGCCACTGGGAAAACTCTTCCAGTACCTTATAGAATCCTTGTTTCTTTATTAACTCCTAGGGTAATTTCACAGTATACATTCAGCAAAGGGGACAAAACTGGCCCCTCTGGAAGCTCTGCTGGAAGAATAGTAGGGTGATTAATTACCCTTCACTGCACAGCAGACTAACACCAATATCAGAAAATCACTGCAGTCATATGTCACATCAAAATGGTTAATAGCTGAATTTTGAAAGGGTGTAATCAAACCAATTAATGAAAAGAAAATCAAAATGCAAGTATGGAAAGTACTAAATAAAGGCCTGCTTTGAAAAACAAGACGTGGTAAAACATTGTGGATAATTAATTTTAGAGGCAATGCTACTTCCATTCACGTGGTATCTAACAGGCTGTCAAATGACTACCACTCATTGCTTTAAAAGTGAATAATCTGAAGTGCTGTGCATATCATATGTGATTATGCAAAGTGTGGGTACTGCCTGGCTTTGTTTCCAAGTATCTTGGTCAATAGTGCATTAGATGCTGTTTCCTTTCTCCCCCTCTCCTCCAAATTTAATACTTGATTTCTCCAACTTTCTGCATTTATCAAAGTGACAAGAAATAAGGAAAACAAGAAACAAAGTCACGTTTGATAACAACCTTTGTAAATAAAGTTTACAGATCTAAGGGAATTGCAGTAAAACATATCTTCTGAAAACTGCTTGGATTAATGCTCTTGTTTAGACTGTCATCTACCAGAAATTATTTAGAAGTAATTTTGTTGACACTTGTATAGCATGTACAGGTGTGTGAGCTTTTAAATGTGCATGTGATATGAATTTTAAAAAACCCCGACCATATTTGTTGTCTACAAAATATTTATATCCCTGTGTACCTTTATAAAACAAAGCTGAAATTGAGGAGCTAGCAGGAGATTGCAGTAATGTTTGCCTGACACATTTTATTTTCTGTGTAGGCAGGTATGGAAAAACTCCCAGGCATGCCATGAGAACTGCATTAAGAAGACATAGAAACCTCTTTGCTAGAGCCATAATTGCTGCAGGTTATCTGTGGCATAGGAGATTGTTGAGAAAAAAACAAGGATCAGAGAATCTGCTCCTTTTTCTTCCGTGTGTCCTGGTGGTAGGAACTGTTTCCTGTTTTGTTCTTTTTAATTTCCTGTGTTAAATCATCTTACACCCTCCCAATATGCACATCATCTTTAGAAGAAAAGTTCAGCTTGCAGTGACATTGATTTTCCTAGGGAAGACTGAGTCTGGTTCATGTGATGTGTATGGAGCGAGGAAGGAAAACAAGTTAGTTTTTTTTCACCCTTCACTCTGTACACTAATGTATGCATGGTTATAATCTCAATGAGAAAATAAACTAGAAAGCATTTTATTTAATGTGCTTGGTGTACAAGGCTTTGGAATATCAACTAAGCATGCCAAAATTCCTCTTGAAGTGTGGCCATGTCACTGGGATGCTACAACCCCCTCGCCCCCCCCCCCCACTCCGTATTCCTGATGCCATCCATAAGTGGGCTACCTGAGGCTGGATAGAGAAGGTGCCTTTCTTTTAGCATCAATGTTGTGAAAGGCAAGACAGCTAACAACAGAAGATATGGTCAGGCTGCCAGAAAAAGCACTATGTTTATCATTCCTGCCATACATTTTGTCAGCATTTTTCCCTGCAGTTTGATTTCTGCAATTACAAAACAAGTCTAAACGCCTGAATAGGAGCATACTAATGCAATGCAGGCTTGTAGATGTCACTGTAAAAATAAAACACACAGACAGCTGGCTTTATTCATCCTGTCTCCACCTCAAAAAGAAGCAGAGCAATTTCAAGGGGCAATGTAAGAGGAGGAAGGGAAGGATGTCCCTATCACTGACCCACGCATCTTCCTTGCTTTTTATCACCAAGGAAGCAAAAAAGCTCTTTCAGCAGTCTTTGCATCTGATACATGTTCTTAGAAAGGCTGAAGACCTGCAGGGATGAGATTGGTTTTCAAAAGAAGATGAAAAAATAACTTCTGCATAGAGAGATTTTGAAGGAATCCCCACCAGCTTATACTTCAAGGACTACAAAAATGCAGAAATATAATCCAAAGTTTATTTTAAATGCATAAATATTTCAGAAAATTATATTGTATATATTTGTATGAAAACCAGCATATGTTAAGGAGCTTTTCACATGCTTTTTATCAAATATATAAGGAGGTACCAAAACCATTTACTAATATTATCTGACAAGGTTAAACTTAATCTTCATGCCTGCTAGAACTGGAAAAATATGAATGTATAGTAAGTCGACATTCTGAGGCAAGGAAGCTTTAGAAAGCTTTAGAAAGCTTTCTGCATGCCTATCTCTAGTAGGCCACATTTTTCTACTGCAAATGAAAACTTTAATGTTGCCAGCCAAGTCTCATTCCTTTTACTGATAAGCTGTTCCTCAAATATGAATGTAGATTAATCCTCTTTTAATAAGCATTAACTCAGAACAGATAATCAGCACATAAAAATTCCATCAAATCTTCTGTCTACCTTTGGATGATTCTGTCATATAGTTTATCCTCATTTAACAGTTTCAGGAGTTGCACATAAAATGTGTAATGTTCCATGATTCTCTATCTATTTTTAATTTGTTTTCTATTTACTGGGTTTCATAAAATCTTTAATCCCAAGGAGCACTAGTCACTAAATAAGCTTAAGCTTACCTACTTATAAATTAAAATACATATTTACTTTTTTTGCATGACTGATGACATGAAAACTAGACACTTGAAAACACCTGAATATTCTGCTGAGTGGGTACTGGCACAACAAGTTTGAGGGCACAGGAAAGATAAAGCAGATAAATGAAATTTCTCTTTTTTTCCCTACAATCATGCCTTTTCACAGAAATTTGAAAAAAGAATTGCAACTTCCAGTATAAAATAGACAGATTCTGCTCTGTTACTGCAATGCAGTATTGAAATAATCCATCTGTTTGTTATACAAGAAGTGGTCAGAGATCTCTTTTGTGCTATGTATCTTTGTATCATGGAAGCCTATGGTGCATGTTTATATCCAGGCAATCTGAGTAAAGGGTAAGCCTAAATGAAACCCCAAAACCAACCAAACAAAAACAGACGAAAACTCCAAACAAACAAAAAACCCAACCAAAAAAGACCAAACAAACCTCAAACAGTGCAGCACTACTTCAGCTTTCACACAAACTCACAAAAGTGAGACCAACCCATCCTTTATATTACAGGAGAGATTGTCGAAAAGGGACAACAGTTGTGTTTAGTGTCCCTGTGCCAGATTTGTTTTTTTCTGAGAGTATGTCATGGTCAGAAAAGTGCAAAGTCCTTCTACAGCTGCAGATGATGACACTACTACTACTTACCAACAGTAATCTAACAAACATATTAGCTAAATTTTATGTTTTGTAGCACTGATATTACTGACAATCAAGGCCTGGCAAGTCATGGTAGAAAGGGAAGTGGAAGAACAGTGATGCACAGAATTGTGGCTCAGTAACTATTGGAGTCAGTACAACTGAAAATAACTAAAAAGATTTAGCTGTGATTATCAATGTCACTTTATTTGTGACCATCTGAGCCATTGATCAGTACTCATGAAAATGTGCACAAAGACAGAAATCCAAAAGTATTTAACTCCATCAGTTATTCTTCCCTGACACAAATCATTACAAACTGCCTGACATTTGCTGTTTGCTCTTCTCCCACCTGTGTTACAGTGGTTTAGTCACATAGGTGACATTGTAAATCTTGGGAGCCTAATAACAGAATACAAATACCAAGTGGTCCAAGTGAATGACCCATAATCTGCAAATGACCAAAAATGAAAATTTTTAGCAAGTAGTTATAAAACTGCACAGATTTGGAATTTTAAACAACTATTTTTAGTGTTCTGTGTTCTACACACAGGAAAATAGAGATGAAGAAATATAAAACAAAAAATAAAGCAAAATATATTCACATCAGAAATAACAGGATTTTTTTCTGAATGTGAAATAAAGTAAGTAGATTATCATTATACTAATAGATTCAATTCTCTACCACACAGTTAAATCTGTATGTTCTGCAACTCTCTGAAGGAAGAATTTAAAGCAGATGTCAGAACAAAAAGTGTGTACCTTCTAAAATCTGAGTATATTAGGATAAATTCATCTTTAGTAAAACTTCATTGACAGCTGTCTCTGAGGAGATTCTGAAAGCTACATACCACTGTCTAAACAATTGTATCTAAACCCAAACTGTTTATGAATCAAAATTTTGAAGAGAACAACATATAGTTGTGAGTGTCAAACCTCCACAAGCATAGGTATGTCTTTCTAAATTATATTATCAAGGGCAAATTCAAATATTAGAGAATTAACAAAATTTGTTTTGGAACTCTGGGTCTAAAGATAAGAAACACGCACTATGTTCTGTCATAATGAAAATACTTTTTAAAATAAAAAAAATGTTTGGACTCGACTACTGGAGGACTTAGGTTCTCAATTCCTCTAAATGTTATTATAAGCCAGGAAATAGAATAGTTCCACAAAGTCCACCAGATGTCAAAACTGCTTTTAAAAAAGAACATTTTTGACAGTACCTCTGATATATCCCAATTGCCCAGCACACGTGGATCAACAGCAAGAAATCATGCTCAGACCCTGAGGCTCCAGCACAACCCTGTGTCATGCCAATGCATGCTACAAACACAACAATGAAAATGCACCACAGTTCAAGACAGCTGACAGTGGCACAGTCATAGGAACCAAATGAAAAGATGTATTATTTAATTTTGGGGAAAACCCTATGTTGTGTCTCAAAGAAAAGGCAGTAAAGTGTTTAGAGTGGGATGTGTTGTGCCATAGCTTACAGTACCCTGACCAAATCTGCCTGGAAGCTAAGGGAGCAATCCTGAGTCCCCAGAGCTTGTCCACAAGGACATTTCTCCTCTTTCCTGCAAAGCTGAACACAAGCTGTGGCTGAAGACAAGCAAGAGAGAGAAAGCATGAGAAGACAGCTCTGGTAAAGGCAAAGGGGGCCAAACTACACCCAAAAAACTCGACAGACTTCTGCTGGAAAATTCCGAGATTTATCAGCCTTTAACACTGTAATGCTGAATTACAATTTTATTTGATTTCTACATCTTGAGATTAAGTATGAGAGCCGAAGCTAATTGTTTGTATTAATTATTACAATTAATTGTATACTCTATTTACTGACTATCCACATGTTGATTGGATAGTCAGTAAATAGACTGTAAATAGTCAGTAAATAGACAAACATCAGTGTTTGCAACCTGATGTTTCAGCCACTCTTTGTTTATCCTTCACATATCTTTAATCACACTTATGATAATAGTGTACTGTATGCTTTTTAAAGGTAAGAAAAATAGGATACCAGCTCTGAGCTGGATAGTAAGAAAAAATCCCCAAATGTTTCAATTTCAAAACCTTGTAAAATCAATGAATGTATCAGTTAGTGACTGGACTTCTGAACATCTCATGGTAAGGCAAACATATACTTAACTGAGAGCTAAGGTTAAGAAGAAAGTTCCATTTCTCCACTTGGATCTGCTACACTGTTTGATCTTTGAAACCAAAACTCAGTTACATATGAATGATGCTTGTTTATGTAACGTTAGTTCAAGCATCTGGTCCTGAAAATTACTTTCAAAACTGTATTTCAGGGTGTTGGATGAGTTAAGTATGCAGATTTATAGTGTCAGAGACATTAATGGTGGTAGATTTTACTTTTCCCTGGAATCAGGAGGAGAATGAATGCTACATTTTTATCACAGATAGGCAGCCAGAGTATTTCTCCTTGTACTTGGTTTTGATTCTTCATATCTCACAGGTTCATAAACACTTTGATAGCTAATGCTTGAAATGATGTGTTGGTGAGGTAAGAGACAGACTAATGGACAGTACCTGCAGGGGTGAAGGTGAAGGACTGAACTGCAAAACAAGAAAGCAAACACATTGTGAGTTACACACCCTGACAACAAGTGCTAATTGCAGGGCATGAGTTTCCTCTGGAAATTACTCAGTTGGGGTTGAATACCATAAGCAGGACATAACAGCTGAGCTTAAAGCACCAACCAGCCAGCAGCCAATGAGAAATGATGGTTGGAAAGACGAGCAGTGAATTGTGACAGTCACATTTGAAGACTCTGCCAAGTTGTAAACATTAGGATGAACTTTGAAGCATGATCTGTTATCTACTTTCCTTGCTGAAAGCATACACAGTTTCATGAGGCAATCAATGTTCACATCACACTTAGATGCAGCAAACACCATGAGAAGGAATGAGTTGCACAAGACATGCTGTTTACAATTGTTTACAGCTATTTCAAGTTATAACAGCCTGCTCTCAATTGTCCCTCACCCCAGTATGCCAACTCACTCAGTACTAATAGTTCTCCCTTTTAAAAAAAATCTAGTCTCAGCTTGTGTCCAAAGCTTTAGGTAGGACTACTTCCTAATAACAGCACAGCTGTCCCTCGCATGAAAAACTCTTGGGATCTAGAATATTTCATGTCAGCACATGTATAAGTGTGTGAGATATATATTAATTTCTCAGTTAAAACCACCCCACCTCTCAGGGAGTGAAAGTTACTGCTATTAAGGGAAAGGAAAAAAACACCTTGGGACAAAGCACAACCCATGAAAGAGAGAGATCATGTGGTGACACAAAGTGAGGTTCCACCAAAACCAAGAAGGTCCAAAAGCCACGGGTCTCACCTTCCCCTCTTTCCACTGCTCATCTGATGTCTTCTTGTCCTTTCACTAAGCCAGTAGAAAACAAATCCAGCAGGAAGGATTCAAAACCAACATGGAATAGTTTCCTGATGGTTTAGTGAGCCCAGTCAGGACACTGAGGAGTCTGACTATGGCTGAGCTAAACTGGGAACAGTTTCGATGTGACTGTGGGTTTTTGGCAAGTTGTTGCTCAGCCATATAGGGAACCTGAGTCCTTGGTTTCCCACTTGATAACTTCTAAATAGAAGGACACTTGTGTAACTTTAGTGTGATATAATGTCAAGATTAAATATGATCTGTGCTCAATTAGGCAAATGTTTTCTCCTTTTAAGTGTTAATAAGAACTACAAGAGAACCTACTGCAATATTTGAAGAATTGGGGTTTTTTTGTGTGTTAAGTTAGGCTTCAGAGTAACGCATTTTATGACAGTTCACCTGATTTCCCAAAAATTCATAAGAATCCTGAAAACAGAATAATACACAAAACAAAGGTTGGGGAAAGATGAAAATATTCTCATTTGGCAAGTGTATTTAATTTTCCAAATGTAGTTTTCAAAAACTAATTTATAACTGGAACAAACATTTAATGTAAGAGAACATTCAAAGATGTTCTGCCTCCAAGACAAAACTGTTTATGGTATCTGCCTTAGGTAAATTTTGACCACACTTCTCTGTCTAATAAATCACTCTTCCAGCTGCAGGTATGAAGTCACTGATTAAGTACCTTCATTTATTTGCCATGCACATGGCTTCAGAGACATGGAAATGCACAGGAATGAAGAAGAAGACAAAAACTTTTAAACTTCCCTTGTAAAAGTCTAGTCTAACTCATATTTGAACATATAAATGATGCTGCACTGCCAACAGAGTGCCTTCTGAGCAAGGGGCAAGAGGAACAGTTAACCCTCTTTTTACTTTTTTAATGCTAGATGTGCTGGAGATGCAAAAATACTGCCTTATGAAAATGATGAAATGTGGTACTGAGCAATGCATTTAAAGCTTCTCATACACCAGCAATTTCACAGCATTCAGAATTTAAAACAAGCATACAGAAGTCACCCAGAAAGCTTCTGCTGTAAGTTCTATGTGGTTTTTAGGTAGGTTTAGTAGCCCCTGTTCTTTCTATGATAGCACCAGCTGAGATGGCACTAAGGTCACTGCTCTTACCTGCATAATTGCTGAGCCCCTTCCTCTTCTTTCTTCGCCAGTACAGCCAGATGCTGAAACCCATGAGAATGACCCAACATGCACCACCAATGCCAGCTATGAAGGCAGGCTGCTTGACCACATCAGTGATTTGCTCAGTTATGCTGTTGTTATTTTCGGTGATGACAACTTCGTTACGACCTCCTGCACAAGAGAAATTGAACAGAATGTGGTTATTCTGGATTCCGTAACACACAGTGGAACCAGCACTACAAACTAAAAGTTTTTAAAAAATAGTAATGGGTCTCAAAAGAATTGCCACATTGGAAGAACTTTAAGAAGTAGCAATGCACACCACAATCTCAGTGTTTCTAGAGTAAATCCATAGCCATCTGGCAGATATAGATTTGCAAAGACAGACCTATAGCAGACTCCCAAGTAATCTAACAGACGCCAACCCAAAGCTTTTTTATTTAATGATATACATATTTGTCAGTTTGTTTTTCTGTAATTGTAGACAGAATACAATAATGAGAAAATGGATCACAGGAAACCAATAAAAAAATAAATCAAGAAATCAATATATAGCTTTTTCCAAACAAATAATCCAAATAAAATTATGCTACAAGATCAGAAGAAGGCCAAAAATTCTTACTCAACTCAACCCTGAATGCTAGCTTATAAATTTGAAATAAAAAATAAAATAAATGCACTTTCCATTAGGCAAGGATGCATCTTCCAGCAATTACTTCAAGGGGAAAACAGTTCATAAAAATTCTAAGTGTAGCATCTTTGACACAAAGCAGAAAATCACATAGTTAACTGCAAACACTAAACAGTCACAGCAACAGATGCTATTTTTTTAAACTAGAATATGCATACAAATCCTTAACATCGACCTGCAAGACATAATTATTACTCGGAACACCAATTAAAGTGACATGCATCAAAAAATTAATATATAGGATCTTAAATTGCCTATTACAGTAGAAAACTGCAAATTCCAGTAAATGCTCCCATTGCTTTTTATCCCTCTTTCTCTAAAAGGGAACTTTTCTAAAAGAAGAAGCTTGGCATTTAGCTTAAAAACAAATGCTCATAAAAATCTGAATGGAAATGCTAAAGCATATAGTTCTAGGGCCAGCAGTTGCAAATTGCCAAAAATAGTTTTAAAATTAGGAAATGCAGAACATATTTTTCTAAAAAAAACCCCAAATTTTATTCTATATATATTTTATATAAACTGCCCACATCTGCAGTTTTCAAATTTGTGAAAGATTATCCATCATTTCTGGAAAAAACATTTGTATAGCTCAATCCTTGACATGTTTATGCAATATTACCAGATGCCTGTATGCACACTGAAAAGCTGCAAGAGTAGCTACTCTATTGTGACAAAGAAGATGCAAACAATATGATCCTCAATTACAAGAGTCTATTTCACACATAAAGGTAGTTGAGCATTGCAGTAAAACACTGAAATGGTCACTCAGAGGAAATTATTAAAAGTATTGTATCATTATGCCATGCTGTGAAAACGTACATATTCCTTTTCTGTAATTCAGCAATGGTTAGATTTATTTATTCCAATAGAGGAGCTTGCTGGTTTCAGCCTAAAGCCAGCACTCAGGGTCTCTGGCTGAAGCAGATCTAAGAAGTCCGACACTTCCAGTCCCATTTCCACGGACACCTCTTCGCAGGTGACCTGGAGTTCACACAGCCATGTTTTATAAAAGGAAATCCTTTGAGAAGGTCCCTCTGGGATTGCCTCTGCCCAAGATGCAGCTTCAGGCCCTCAGTGGTGCCCAGAGCTGGGCTGGGTTAATCAGGAGGAAATGCAGTGGCCTGCATGCCATTGCTATCACACTGCTGATGACCCCGGTGAGTTTACTGGGCTTCCTCTCTTTCAGCATCACGTCAATATTTTGTACTGATGACTGCCTGCTTTAGCCATCAGACTGTGGAAGATGTGCCAGAGCTTGGCTTGCTTTCAGTCATTCTGGGCAATGAACAAAACAGGCTCCCACCAAAGATGCTGCCAGATGCACAAAAAGTGCACCAGTACTGGTGTCATGCACCAATCTATACTGGCCATGCTGAGAAACTTTACTGGGATCAGGCTCTGGGAGCTGCAGCTGTCCTCTGCCATAGTTGCATCTTTTGTCTTGCCATTGACAAAGGCCCAATGTCTTCCAGGCCTGATTCAGTATGTGAGAATGAAACAGAGCGAGCAGCTGTGGCAAGGAAAGAAAGGAGGCAGCAGTGGCTGCTTTATCTGATTTTCCATGTTTTTTTCTGCCCGTGGAACCAATCCATAGGTGCACCCCACTGCTGAAAGAGGAAGGGATGACAGTAAAACTAATAGAAAGGGGCTCTCTATGGCATGCTCTTCCAGACACAAAATCGATTTCCTAGTAGAAATCAGCATGGGAGTTGGAGTTGGTCTAATTACCATTAACTTGCAGTTAATTTCTCTGCCCTTTGGAGGAGAGGCCAAAGCAGCAGGACAGTGAGGAAACAGGTAGTCTTGGCACTGCTTCAGACACAGCCATGCTACGAAGGAGAAGAGCAGGCAGGGAAGTGTTTTGGAGAGACCAGCTTTGGGAGTAGATGCTCCTGGATTCAAGAATGAGTTCTTCTCACTAAAGCCTCCAAAAAGATCTGAGGATCCTATTTTCTCTAAGACCAGAAAACAGTCTTTCGAAAATGGAGGACATGAGAGCAAACTGCAAAGAGCCTGGGGAGAGGTTTCAGTGGACTGTACGCTCTGCCTCTCTTCCAGGAGACGATACACTCTGTCTCCAAATTACCTTCTAAAGTTTGCAGTCTGGCTGTTTGCTCTTACCCTTCTGTGCCTAGCAATTACAACTGCAAAAGTAATAATTCATTTAAATATCAAAATAACATATGCTTTGTGAATTTGGTGATGGAAAAATAAATGGAGACAGATGAATGTTACCCACTGACTTTTAATAAAATTAATAAAATTGTTGGGGGTTGGGGAAACAAACAGCATTAGTCTTGTACTTCTTTATATAATATTTAAGCAGAAGCAATAAATATGTCATCCAAGGTACCAGTGTACTATTTCATATACTGCAGGTGGTTCTGTAACAATGCTGTCAGTTCAACTAATTAGAACATAGACAAGGGAAGTGTGCGACCTGTAACGCTCCATTGTTCCTGAAGACAAAAACGTAATGAAATATAATGTCTTCCTCCCATTGGAGAGTAATGAAGAACAAAACTAATTTGTCGGACCAAAAATTAATTAGACACATCAGATTCGATTGTACCTATTACTGTGAAAGTTTGCAGCTGTTCCTCATATTATTATGCCAATGATGGAATGTAAGAGGGACCAGGCCAACTGATGAAGAGAAATAATAGCTACAGCATTAACCAGCATTGCCCTTATCTCCAATTTTACTTCTGGTTTTCCTAGTGAATGCTTTTTAGAGTATCATTAGTGATCATAAAAGTTTTATTCTTGATTCTTTTTGAGTCTTCCACAAAATTTTTCAGCGTCCTGCTTCAAGTATGATTCTGCACAAGATTCCTGTAACAGTGAGACAATTTCTAACTAAAGGAATATATTTCCTACTGCTTCCTATTCTCCTGTTTTTGCTTTCTGGATTGTCACAGGTCTGTTATCTAAAATTACTCTGGGAGGTCAGTAGTCGCATTACCCACCATGAAAACCAGTTATTTTCAGAAACTCCCCCGAAACATTTTTAGAAGAATGAATTCTGTATTTAAAAATAACATCTCTTTTTATACACCTTACTTTGTATTTCATGACTATTAAAAGTTTTTACTGCTTAGAACCGCAGCTTAACTCTCCTGCACCACTGAAATGTTCTCTCCATAATTCAGTATTTCTGGAGTTGTTAATTCTGTTTGTGAGTTGTTAAATGGTATAGATAAGCACCAGGCCATATAGAACTCTATTATAATATAATAATAATGCTTTCCCATTCATTATGATGTTTTGAAGTTTATTCATTAGCTCATTTTAAATCCATGTAACTAGGTATTTTTTTAAAATTTACTTAAAAAATAATTTTCATATTTTATGATTTTGATTCCTGTTCAAACACTGAATGGTGCCAACTCAACTTTTTCAGGAATGCTATAACTTAAACACTTTTACATTTATCAAGCAAATTTATAGACTGAGAAATAACTGCTAGCAATTCATAATCAAAACCAAAATTGGACCGAAAGAGAAGGGAGATACAGACCAATATGTAATAAACACATCCAGCTTCAGGCTCCCAAAAGAGAAACGGAAATGACAACAGCAACAAAATCCAAACAGAAACTACTCTCTGTTACTTTTCATACAAATGACTCTCAAAGGTGCAAAGATGTCACCAGACAAACTTGTAGAAGCAGACATTCTTGGATCATTTAAGGAACAGATAAATATCACTAAGAACTCTGGGAATCATCCAGCAAAGACCTTTGGTGCAAGTATAACTGACAACACATTAAGTGACACAAGGCTACTCATGTACTCAAAATGCAACACACTTATTGTGCTTTGCTGGAGTAAGTGCAGTGTATTTCCTGCCTAGTTAGATGGACCCCTTAAGTGAAATAAGAAAAAAAAAGTTTCTTGCATTTTCAAAAATCAATTTTTTGTTTTCACTTCTAGATATCTTTTTTCCCTCTTTTCCTTCGTGTTTCTGTGGCTGCCTTTTCTAAACCAAGTGCTACCTTCACTTCCACTCTTGTATTTCTGTCTCCAGTGAGACTTCAAAGCTGAAGTATCCTAGCTTCTGTTTTGATGAATGGGGAACCTGAATATCAGTAAACATTTAAGCAATACTTATGGGATGTCCATTTCTAAGGGTCTACATATAACAGACTAGTCCATGTTTGGGATAGTGTATTGACAACATTTTCTAGTAAGAAAATATTTAGCAACAACTGAAGTCCTCCAAAAAGACAAACAAACAAATGTCAATTTAAGTAATAACTAACTTAACTAAGTTAGATCATACAGATAAAGGCAACAAAATTCCTGTATTGTGCACTCAAAAGAGGTGCTGCTTTTCCCAGCTCATTTCAGGTTTGCTAAACATAATTACTTGTAATAATCCATATTTTTCCTGGCTTTATATTTTATACTCAGGAAAAATTTCAGAATTAACAACATCTCTGTTTCCCTCAGGTCAGGAAATTAGTTCTGCATAGAGGCCACTACCAAGAAACAACTATTTCAAAGGCTGGGATGATAATGCTACCTTTGCTCTCTAACTGGTCTAGAGACCACTTTTTCTTTGACAGAAGAGGCTTGTCTTCTTGGGATACCTGAGAAACACTGACTTTAGACATTCAGAAAACAACAGTAAATAGTGCCTTAGGCACCAGTGGAATGAGTAAGGTAATATTCCAACCATCTTAACAGAAGGAAAAGGGGCTTTTGGTTCCATACATCTGTCAACCTGCAGAAGTGGTAAACTCATTTCAAAAATCCCCAAACCATTAAATCACTTTCACTAGGGAATCAGCATTTTCTCACATATGTCTTGGAAACATATTTCCCTTCCTTGTCTGCAAGAACTCTACAGGAAGAGAAGACAAAACATCATCAGGCAGTGGGATGCAAAAGCTAACTAACCAGCTCTAGTCAAATCTTGTCTTTTGCTCCACAGATTTTTATGCTTCCAGAAATGATGTATGAGAGCATTTCTGAGCGATAAAAACAAACAAACAAACAAACAAACACCGGGCAAAACAAAACAACAGAACAGACAAATAACTCACCAATTATTATGGGTTGTGGGTCACTCTTTACTCCCACACCTGCACTGGTGCTTGCAGCAACTTCCACGCGGTACTGGATACCTGGATATAGGCCACCTATTACTACAGACCGAATGGCTGCATCTACTGTTTTGTTGATATGAAATCGAGTCTCATTACCTAGGCACCAGATCTGGGACAAAAGTTGATGTGTTAAAATAGATGCATTTCTTCACACTCACACAGTCGTGCACAGATATGACATATCATGGTATTTCATGGCAATCACTTAATTAGGACTTCTTGACAACCTTATTGTCCAGGAATAGCTGAAATTGGGATGATTTAGCTCAGCAAGGTATCCCAGATTAGTGCAGGACCAAGCCAGCTGCAAAGACTGCTTGCAAATACCTCTCTGGACTCTGACTCTCCATGGAGTGCAAATTCTGTGCTTACACTGTTTAGAAGCACAGACCAGATCATCCAAGTGGAAAAGAGGTGTTATACCTTAATTAAAATCTTGTTTATCAAACCTTTTGTTAAAAAACCCCACATTTTTCCTTCTAAATTTCCTGCTGAACAGCAAAACTATACCAAATAATATGACCACAGGTTGAAATACTTAAAGCACTAATGAACAAACAATTTCCAAAATTCTTTTCAACTTCCTTTCATTGCACAAGGAGGTACTTAAAAATTTCTGTAATGGAATAAGCACAGACTCACATTAACCACTGCCTTTGTGATTATTTACATTGTTTAGGAATTCAGACATCAGTTTCTCACTCAAATACTATCTAATTAAACAGAAAATCCACCCTATAATCATAACTGGCATTTTGTGATGAGAACAGTCAATGAGTTCAGAGTGTTATGTCTCCCTCTTGCATTTTTTATAGGATTCCCCAAAGAGGTTTTGAAATGAACTTCTAGGCTTCTTCAGTTAATGCTATCTGCAAATACTAAAGAAAGCATTTACTACCAAACAAGAAAATCAATGCATAAATATACCACATGTACACATACATGAAAATAACAGCAGAAGAAAACACTATTGGTAGAACCACTATCAATGACAAACTAATGCATCTAAGCAACAACAACAATATCATTACACTTAGTTTTGACCCTGCTCAGTGTTTTACCACTCCTTATCTTTTTTTTTCTGTGAAATGCTGAGAAAGATTTGAAGAGGAAAAAAATTATCTTGTTTTCCTAAACCTAAGGTGATCATATTTGCCCGCCAGAATGCATTAAGGTGAGTAACTATTGCATTCATTTCTTCACGCCTGTCTGTCCTGGTCTTAGGTTACAACAGTTATGAGATGCCCCTAATTAAAAGCATTTAATTCATTAATAAATTTACGGGCATTCTGATGCTTGAAGTGGAATCAACAGATCTACTTTCAATTTGTTAGAAAATGCACTGTGGAACTTCAGCAATTATTTTATACTCAAGTAAATATTAGACTCTGCATCATTCACTGTAGCCAGTTCACTACTCAGGCAGCCACCTAATCTAACACAGGAGGGCTGTAATAGGTAGTGACTCCAGCTGGTTTTATACACAGCCCAGAGGCCTGAGCACTCACCTGGAACATGGCTTTTATTAGCCATCAGCCCACTTTGTTTCATATCTACAGGTTTTGTGGTTTAGGAGCATGCTTTACTCGTTTGCCTATAAGCCCTGGATGGTTTATATTGATTTATACTGGAGTCAGGATCAAGATTAATTAAGCCAAGGGATAATTATTAATTGATATGAAAATTAGATCAATAAAATACTGGGATTAATAAATCTTGATATTGACTAAAAGCAAAACAAAAGAAGTGCTATGCTAAACATAAACATTGTGAGCATTTACTGCATCCCTCTGACCAAGTGAAAAGCTGGAAGAGGCTGAACCATTATCTGAGTTAGAAGCCAAGTGCTTTCTCCCTTCATGCTGTGTTCCCTCAAGATACTGCAGGGAAAAAAAAAATCCTTTTACATGAAATAAGTGGCAGTCACCACCCACTCTTTTTGGGACTGTCAAGAAAGCTGTCCTGATCCATTTCAATTAAACATTGCACACTTGGTGTATATAGGCCAGCCACAGCAAGTTTAATTTACCAAACTGTGTTCCATGCTGTGACAAGGCTGAACCTCACCCAGTCATTTTCTCCACCTGAATAACAGACTGCATTTATTTTAATGTTGAAAATATCCTTGTGCAAAAGTGATCTTAGTATGAAATTACAGAGTACAACAACATTTAATGGATAAGGAATGGATATTTTGAGCCACCATAGTGACAAAAAGGAAGAAAATACAACCAAATGCAAGTAACTCTCACATAGCAAACTTAGGATATACTAGTTGTGTTCAACCTGTTTCTCAGAGCAAACAACCTGGCACTTTAAGTTGTAAGTCTTGACAGATATAGCACTTGGAAGAAGTCTTGAATTCTCCCAGAGCCACAGTCCTTGACTTTGACCTTGGAGTGTTAGTATTAGCATTTTTGCAGAGGAAATAAGAAGCAACTTTCCTGCCAGCTTTGCTGCCAGATTGAAGGTACTCCAAGACAGGGACTTCACTGCCTATCTTTAGAATGCAAAAACACCCTTACAAAAAATAGAAAGATACCCCCTCCTCTTCTCCCATAGCAGGGAAAAGCTAGAAGGATAAGAACTGTAAACTGGCTAGAAATTACAGCTCTCTTTCATATCAATCTCATGGTGTTTTTGATTTTTTATATAACAGTAGTAGTAATAATAATAATAAAGAAATCCATAAGCAGTCAGTCCTTTTTCTCCATATAATTATATGGGCAGTTGTAAATGCTGTCAGAATCTAAATCCATAAACAGTGCTATTGTTCTGTAATTCAAGCAGGCTGTTTCCCTAAACACACAGCCCTCCCATCAGACACCGTGTGTACCTTGTACTCCTGGATGACTCCATTTTGGTGATCTGGAGGGGGAGGATCCCAGGAGATGCTGATGCTTGTGCTGTTGTGATTTCCAACTGTCAGGACAGTGACAGACTGAGGAGGAGCACTTGGAGCTACACCAAGGAGAGGGAGCAAACAGAAGCAAGGCATTAATCCATTTGCTAGAGCACAGATTTTGCTGAAGCAGTACAAGAGCAAGCAGACAGTATAGAAAACTCACACTCCCTGCAGGCCTAGGGATGCACTTTTGTCAGGCACTGAAAATGTTGAAAAATGCCTTTCTGAAGAGATGCATAGGGCTGAATGACAATGTGGAATTTGTGGCAATGAAGAATCAATACAAATCACCCCTCATTTATTTATATTTGGTATTTCTTAATTTTGCACTGGAATTGTTCTCACGTTTGCCTTTGTTTTCCATAATATGCATGAATAACTATGGATATATTAACTAAGTCACATGTGAGGCTGCTTCACCTGGCCTGTAAACTGTTTTGGTTCTTCTATTTTTACATGGTCTAATAATGATGTGAGCAGCCAGCATTCAATGACACTTTTTTGTTTCCTCTCCAGGAAGACAATACCAGGTTTAAACATAGCATTTGCAACTCTAAAAGGGTTAAAATGTTCATGGCTTTACATCAAATACCAGTGAATAGAGCAGGTGCTAAGTTAGGTCACATATACACTTAGGTCCTTTTCTGCCCGTAGGCAAATTTCTTTCTTTTCAGAGCCCTGCTTAGTTCAACCATTCACAGCTGTTTGGCTGGCCACTGCATATCAAGGCCAATTCTGCAAGACAACTGCTTGCCTGCCATGCTTGTTGTCTAGAAGCTTGAAAAAAAACCCAAAAATAAAATCATAGCTATTAGTGACCAGAGCTATGCTGGCAAAGCCCCTCTTGCACCTACACAAGCAGCAGGGTGCTTCTCTCAGCTCAGGACACAGTGCTTGGGAAGTGGCGCAGGAGCTCTGCTGTGGAAAAGTCTCCTCTGTGAGCATCTGCTATATACATACTGGGCTCTCCCAGCATGGCTGTGGCTGCCATGGCAGAGGACTCTCAATATGGCCCTGCTCAGCCACCTAAAACTCCTTGGAGCCCCCCCCTCATCCTTCCCTTGCTCCCAGGCAAGTGTTGAAACTACACCACAGTGGTGAGCTAGGCCACCGAGGTCAACTGTATTATATTAAGGTATAGTCCCTGGAGGGAAAAGCTGATGGATAGCAGCTGCTTGGAACTGGTCCTAGAATTTATTTATTCCATCTCTCCCAGTCCATCTACCCAGCCTTCAACAAAACTAACAGAAAGAGGCCAGAAAAGTGTGAACTAATAAAGCAAGCACAGTGTGATACCTCTCCAGGACAATTTTCCAGTTCACAAGAGCCTGTTGCTCAGACACCTCCTGTTCTAGGGAGGTGTCCTTGTGTCTAACAAATACTTATGGAATTTTTCTTCCTCATATTTTTCATTGCTTTTAATCTGATTTTAAAACATTTCATATTAAATACGAAAGCTGGTTTTGAAAACTTATGGTAGAGACATCATACCAGAACCTAAAATATTTATCAGTCTCCTGCCCCAACTACAAACCTAGATAACAATATGGTTTGAGGCATCTCACATCATGTGTCAAGGCTCCCTGACTCCAGCCCCCCGGTCAGAGTGACTTCTTCGCTGCTAAACTTTATGGCAACAGAACCCTAGTCTTATCTTTAACAGATATCCCTGAGTCCACACCCATCCTTGGACCATGCTTCTCAGAAAAGCCAAGAGCCCCTGGCATCTTTGTATTTAGGTCTGGCAGGTTTAACCCAAATATGCACAGCTACAGATACCAGAAGTGTTCAAGTCTCCTAAGCCAATTCAGATATTCCTATTTTCTCCACAGCCTCTTTGAGGCTGGCTGTGTTCCCACGTCAGAAGCTCCTCAGCACTTGACTTGGCACAGGCTCATGGAGCCGAGCTCAAATCTTTACCCTGATAACCCTGAAAAATCGGAGTGCTCTGCTGGAAGAATCCCACAAGTTCAAACTAGGGTATCAGAGGTGAGGACAAGGAAACATACAACATTACAGCAGAAAAAAAATATTTTAGATGAAAAATGAACCACATATTACAGTCCTGGGAGGCTTCACATTTCGACAACTATATTTTCAGATGCTGGTTCAGCTGCAAAGCTAACAGTGCTTGGTAGAGTCCTTGTAACCTTGCCTGATGCAGAGAAACAGTGAACTGGAGGGGAGAAATGGAGCTGTATTGTGGACAATCTGACTCTTAGCCAGCTCGAGTGAAGCACGGAAAGGTGGCCTTGGGCTACTCCTTGGAAACGTGCAAAGCATAAAATTGGTGAAATAAATAGTTGCATTGTGTGTTTTATGGCAAGTGAAATAATTTGCCACACAGTGAAAAAATTAGCATTTTAAAAGCCTTCAAGTTATTCCGTAACAACAAAACCATGAATAAATGTATGTGTGTGATATTAATTAGAATATTTTATGTGAAAATAATAATCGTAAAAATGGCAAAGCTTAACACTGCATAACTCACTTTTGGTTTTAAGTACAATGGAAAAACTTGCTCAAACATAGTTACTTTCATTACTGAAACAAAAAGGGCATTCAGAAATATAATGTCTTATATAAGCATACCTGGAGGGAGAGGGGAGTGTGAATGCAAAAGAAATGTAAAATAAATACCATACTCTAAAATTTTAAAAAAAAACATACTGTATTCATTTGTCTTTTTATTTAAACGGCATGACTTTTCGAGTTAATATTCTACCAATGCGTGTTGGTGTTTTTGAGGTTTTTTGAGGACATAGGATAAATTTGAAGCAAAATTTAAATTGCAGCTAATGAATGCAGCTGTGGAAATATCATTTTAAGAGCTGCACTAAGGTGAGAAGAAACAGACAAAAAGCAGCTGATAAAAGCTATGGAAGACTTCTCTTCCTGTCATATTTTTGTGGTGACAAACAAGATGCAGGACAAGTACTACTCTACAATGTTATCCCAAACGAGATTTAACAGCGGATGCAACTGAAAAAAAAATCTGTCTCTAGAGAAAGTATGAAAGAAATACTGAAAATTATAAAATTAAATCTTTGATTTAGCCCCCATTGTATAATTAAATCTTTGATTTAGCTCCCATTGTATACGTGTACACATTTGTATTTACCACTTCAGCTTCCTCTCTCTGATGGTATCACTCTGTGAGCTGGCACCGTGATATAAATTAAGCCACTTGTCTGACACTGCTGCAGTTATTAAATAGATCACATTGAAAAATAACATTTTTAAAACCTTTTTCTCATTTCCCTTGCTGCTGGCTTGTGGAGAACACCTTGCCTGCTTCTTGACAGGTCAATTATTCCAGTGCTCAGCTTCTTCTTACAGATATGAAAGAACCCAAATCGCTGCTCATCTTTTCCAGACGCAGCCAAACAGAATTCCATTTGTTACCTTCACAAGGCCAAAGAGGCAGGAGATGGATGGATACTGAGCTGTGACAAATGTCTGATCTAGAGGAAAAGCCTAACTGCAGCAAAATTGATTTTTAGAAGTAGGCCTTAGAAGTAACATTGCATGTAAAATCCAATCCAGGAGAAATTTGCCACTACCTTTTAGCTGTACTTTGCCTTTACCAGGGATATTTGCTTTGATGTCATAAAAAAACTTCCAACACTTGTATCACTTTTCCAAATTATTTTCTAAAAATAGTATAGCTGATGTTTTTTTAAAAGTCAAATCTAAAAAAGGCTCATTTTCAAAATGGAATCACAGGCAACACAGCACCTTTAAATAGACTGCCATCTTTCTTCAGTGGAAGAGGAGCAAACCACTGTTATTAAACATTTAGTTGATACTATTTTTGAAATATGTGAACACCAATATAATTACAAAGATAATATGAGGAATTAAAGAAAGTATCTGTAGAACTGCCTCTACTGAATGTCTTACTTTTCTCATGGAAGTACCTAATTTTGTCATCCAAGGAAGAGGATGAATTTTTTTACGGGAGCTGACATTTTTCTGGTGATAATAGTATGGGTCCTATGCTGACATTTTTTGGGAGGAGATATTGTAAACAGACTCCTTGAAAGTTATATTAATCTACAAAGCATATCCTAGGCTGTGAGTTATATATATATCTGCAGGCAGGATTATTTATTTTTTTAATCTTCACTATGTGGAAAGCTATTCCACATGAACAAAGTGTCCTTTAAGGTAGGAAATTACCTGACATGCTGGGAGCTAAGGTTTATAAAAGAAAATGTCATTCCTCAAGTATTTTATAGAAACAGACAGGAGCTGTAAGTCCTTCTCTCTTTTTCAGTAGTTCTTAATTTACCTTTAGCAAGAGACAGTTAGATGAACTAAACAAACATCAAAGATCAATTGAAATTGGAAAAGAGGAAAATCTGCCAGTGAGAGGACAAAATCCCACATTTTAAACCCAGAGAAGAAAATTCACCTGCCTAAATCTTATTAAATTTTTTTTTTTCTATTAAAAAAACTTGGTTCAGAGTGCTGCAAACATATTCTTCACCAACTGATTTAGGCTTTATAGTTCGAACAAAGAACTGGGAACCATAAAATCCCATATTCCAAATCAGACTTGGAAAAACAGCCTTCCTGCACACTCTTCCACATATTGCAGGACACTGAGTTTCCTCATCG
Source organism: Rhabdornis inornatus (assembly GCA_013397075.1). NCBI lineage: Eukaryota > Metazoa > Chordata > Aves > Passeriformes > Rhabdornithidae > Rhabdornis > Rhabdornis inornatus. The sequence goes on along the minus strand of VWZS01008197.1, from coordinate 886,414 downwards.
ATAAAGTGCAAAGTGTGAACAAGTTATCTTCAGTTTTACTTACATGTTGGGCAATAATCATAACAAATCAAAGAGAAAAGTGAGTAATAAGCAAGTCTGTTCTGGAATTAAAGAGTACTTGGCAATCAGCACTAAATTAAACCTGCACTTCCAATAGGAAGGAGAGTGCACTCAAAACCCATTGAAACCATGTGAACATTTTAAAACTTCACCAGTTTTTTTTTCTCTTGCTAAAAAAAAAGAAAAAAAATTAAAAACATCAGTGACACAGAGAGAAGATGAACCCTCACTGTTAGGAGCATCCTACTTACAGAGGAGAGATTCTCCAGGCAAACACTGCATTACATAGGTAGAAAGTTGGGTTTCTAACAGCAAATTATTAAAATTACTTACATCTCACCCCAGTGTCTTTACTTTTCAACAAAAACCCAACAGCCCTGGAGTGCACATGCTTTAGCACAACTATATACAAGGCTATATGCTATAGATATAAAAGCTCGAGCATTTCAGAAGTATAAACTGTTCATTCTGTCTGAATCCTGACTGTTCCAGAGAGGCTTGAAAGGTGCTCAGGGGAATCATCTGCAGGACTGAACAGGGCAGTTTCATGAACACTGTGCTAACAGAAACTGTGAAGTGGTGTGCCCTTGAGACTGGAGTTTCTCCAGACTAGTTAAATATATGTCCTTCACTACTCCTCGTTTCCCAGCCAACGTTCCATCTACATTATTACCCATTCAGAAAGATGTGCTTAGTATCAAACACTCATCTGTAAGAGCTTGCATTTATTTTTTTTCAAAGTGCAGACCAAAGTCTTTTACTGCAGCAGCAGTGATTACAAAAGACTGCAGTGCACACTTTTTGGAAGACCAAAAGGACACCTGTACCTTAGAAGGATGTATCAGCTAGAAGAATGTAAGACCAATACAGTGCTTTCTCAGGGGATATTTACAGCACAAAGCTGAATATTATATCAAATTCTAATGTCACCTCAGTGTGTAACAAACAGAAATCATGTGGAGGAAATAGAGATGAACACATGCATACAAAGAATAACCTCCACTGCCAGCTGTGAAAGCTCGTTGCTTTTCTGCCCCTTTCACCAACCTTCCTCCGTGGTGCGAGCAGACTTGGATTCACTGTCCATCCCTTGGAATTCATTGAAATAAGGGCGAACCTTAATTTCATAAGTGACCCCCTTTTTCAGGCTGACCAGGACGGCGCTGCGCTCCGTGGGGACTTTGACCTCCAGGTTCTGCCACACAGCTGGGGCAGGCAGGCCAGAGGTTTGGCGATACAGAACTCGGTAGCCCTGGATAAACTGGGACTGGCGGTCCACCTAGAAATGACAATAAATAATAAATACATCAACAAGCAAAGTAAACACACAAAAAAACCCCAGTGTGCAAAAAGAAAACAAAATGGTTGCCTAGAATAATTCTGCCTTCATCAAAAAGAGAAAATTCAGATACGCTGCTGAATTTAATAATCTAACTACCTTCTTGTAAGTCACTGTTGATTAATTGTCTACAAAGAGCATTTGTCTCACATTACTGGTTATAGAATATTTCTTTCTGTTTTGCTTTCTCCAGCTCTATATATCATGAAAAATACCACCTTAAATCATAAAACAAGGCCCCCACCCCTGCAATAAATAATGAAAAGAAAACTTTGGCATAAGGCTTGCTGCATGTAAACTTACTAAGCACATCTTGGCTACTGATGTGCTGAAATAGGAGAAGAAAAGAAAAACAAATTCTTTTCAGAAAAGTTCAAGTCTTTGAAGATACCCTATGTGCTTACAATTAGTCCATTACTTGGCTCACAGCTGATGAAATGCACAGCAAATTAAAATAAACATAAGACAGATGCAGAGAAAACAAGTTCCAAAGACATGTGCTGTTTCTTGTGTTCACAGCCTGAGCAGCCACTTTGCATCCTGGGGTTGTGATGCTCTCAGGCCATCAGATGGAGATGGAATGTTGGTTTTGGTTTATATTTTATTTTTTGCTAGGCAAGCAGAATTCAAGATTGGACCATGGAAGTTTTTAAGTTCCATGGAAAGACCAAGGAACAATTTTATCCTATAAATAGGATTTTTATTTGAAGAAAAACTTCATATGTGTTTTATCTTGGAGAGGTTGTATGCATCTATTTAACTTCCAAAAAAAAAACCCCAAAACCAAGGCATCATGATTCTTGCACAAATTTTTCCTGGGAAAAAACACCAAAGAAACAAATCTGATCTGATTGCTAAAAGTAAACCAAACCCTGCTGCTTCTCTAGCTGCCAAATAAGGAGCAAAGAAAGTGCAGCACAAATAACAAGACTATACAGCTGGCTGTTTGGTAATTCTGTGTTATAACTAAGACTCAACAAGTAGGATATTTCTTATGTTCTTGTCGATTTGCCTGCTCAAAGATATTCCAGAATTAGAGAAACATTTGTTTGACTTCTCTCAAGAATAAATGAATTTAAGGCTGAAAACACAACCACACTCTATTACGCTCCTCCTATAATCTTGTTACAGTTTACTGAGGCATTCAGAGGGGACAGAGATTCTTAGACATTAAAAAGCAAGGCAAGCAAGAAGAAAGCTTTATTTATGAAAGCAAGGCAGAAATGTCTTTCATCAAAACTGTCACTGTTAAAAACCTTGCAACATATGTTACAACAACATTAAGCTTGCATTTTATAAACTTCTCTGCATTCACTTTAAGTGAATTTATGCACTGAAAGAGGGATATAACTCACAATAATAGCTTGTTAATACCGAAAGAATCAAGCTGTGTTTTTAAGAAGAACATTAAGCAGCTGTTTCCAGATGAAGGGAGTCTGTAAATCAGAGTAAACTGTTTTTATCCATGTTTGACTTTGATTAACTAAATGTTTTATGGATATAAAGACTTTATAAACCTCACGTTTACTACAATATTCAGCAAAAATAATGCTTTCATCCACGTTGTAATACATATTTTTAACCTAAATTACAATATAGGGTTATGATGTTTAATAATTTGATTATTTTGATTCTTGCCTTACTTCTGAGTTAAGACACTACACTGAAAGATGACATAACTTTGTCAGAACTTTCCATTTTGCCTTTGCTCTATTTTTATTTTCTACTGACTGCTGCCTAGTGGAGAAAACTGAAAATTCAGAATTGATTTGACTGAACAATAGCATTGTGTTGCTAAAACACCGTATGGAAAGTATTTTGTACAGCATGGTACAATCACAAACCCACCCCCCAACTCACTGAGAAGAGCTGGACCTCTAGATAATATCTAAAGAATACCAATGTTCAGTTCCTCATACTTTTGTATCTATCTATGGAAAATACAAATTTTCCATACACATCTTTTCCTCCCAGACTTCTAAGATGTTAACTTGAAAGACTAAACAATAGAAGGAATATGAAAGCAGAATGCCAAGGCTGTCACATTTATGGGTGCTATAAACTAGCTCGATCTGGGGCTCGCTTGAGTTCCACAGAGTTTTCAATTAGTAGCTTGATTACAGCAGGGCAGAGTGATCAGGTTACTGACAGTGATTTCATTATTCAGAGTCTGGGAGGGTAGTGACAAAAGAAAATATTATGCATTTTTCATGTTTTCTATAAACATCCAGTCACATTCAGTATCGAGTGGATACAATGCTATTTCTCATGCCCAATTTAAGCTACTCTGAATGAAAAGGGTGTTCTGTTGGGAAACTACTTGGAGGGCACTTTACTTACTGAGAAAAGAGGATTTTTTTGTTTTGTTCAGAGTTTTCAAACTAATAAAAAAATTACTCTTGGATAATTACATGGATTAACCAGAAATATTTGTGAGGGATAGGACAAGTATATTTCACATGTACATACACACACATGTGCATGCATATGTGTATGTCTATCTACAGTTGTACACACGGTCATATATAATACAAAGTGACTGTGACTTTACAATTTTCTCCATTTCTGTGGTAGTGATGTGTCATGCCACAAGCAGACTACTAAAAATATCCTTATATACTTAGCATTAAAGACATTAATTCAGCTATGCAACTCCAAGTTTGGCACACATTCACACACAGGCAGAGCTGCAGAAACATGCACTCTGGCTAGGTGAAAGGATAAAGAATGTAAATGGTTGCCACTTCCTTACACAAATTACTCAGCGTTACTTCAGCAATTGCAGGAATTCTCTGTGTTGAATACTGGCATCAGAGAATATTTCTAGTCGGTCATATCAACTCCAAAGATCTGCAACAGCTGCTGATATAAAGACACACTTGCTCCCTCAAAGGACATGGCAGAACGTGCAGATGCTCCTTTAAAACTGCAGGAGAGGGCAGTTCCTGGGGACGTGGTGCTCAGCACTGACCTAATGCAATCTACAAGCAGAATTGGTCCTGTGTGCTCCTTCTCAACCCCTTTTATGATGAGTCCATGATGCAGGAGGCATCTACAAAACCATTTCTGCAGAACAGGAAGCTCATTTTCCCTGCACGTGCCACAGCTGAACACAAGATGGGCTCAATGGCTGTTAGGTTGTTAAAACGATGGCAAGAAACTCATCATGCAGCTTATGCTGCAGATATAAGCTCCTTTCAGGCAAACCTGCTAATCTGCACCCTAAATACATTTTGCAATATGCTCTGTAGCATGCAAATTTCTATCCCAAAATATCCTAAGAAATCCTCTGCTCCCCCAGCAATACCCACAGCAATTCTCCAGCTGGGCAGAGTAGCTTGCACGCTGTGCTGAGCTCCCTGGCATGGACTCACAGGAGTCTCTGGAAATTCAAACTGCACTAGCATTTATGTATCCTACAGGAACAAGGCAAATGGGGATGATAATCTGGAAGCCTGTCTAAAGGACTTGACTCCTGAAGCTTCCAGTGAAGTATGTTCATTTAAAATCTATATCTAATTAAAGAACACAGGTAAACAAATTATCCTTCTGCCTGGTAGCCTCCTAGAAGGCAGTAAGGACTTCAAAGCAGCAATTCTTTTGCCATGCTGAAGAACTGATTTTTTATTTCTGCTTGTGCCACAGGGCTTCTTTATAATGCCGGGGAACATTTCATATTTGGTCACTAATGAAACTTTCAGTTTAATGCCCACTGAGCCTAGAACTGCTGACCCAGAGCTGAGGTCAGCTAAAAAAGCTCTCGGAGTACAGAATATGCTCTTGCAATGTGAAATGTTTTAATAAAAGTAAAAATAAATCATGTCCAGGGCTTAAAATTAGCTATTTGATAACAGTGGGCATATCTGCCTCCACAAGTCTCATCAGGAATAACTATCTCTGCACCTCACCTCTGTATGTGTAAAGTTAGGATAATGACACCTTTTTATCATTGTGATGTTAAATTCAGTATTATTTGTGAAGCACACGAATGTTACGGTTGAGAGCATGACAGATAAGCAAGCATGTGATACAAAATAATAATTTTTTATTCAATGCAAGGTTTCAATGGTACGCATTTAATAAGACCTGGCACCACACAGAGAATAAAGAAGATAAAAAGAAATGTTTAATAGCTCCATGAAGAAGAGATCCTCTATGTGACCAGATAATTACAGCTATATTTTAATATCTATACACAAGAGGAATAAATTTAAGTGGCAATGAAAACCTAACTTTTGACATTCCTCTTCTTATTTTTTAACACTGACATTGTAAGTCTGGCCTTCTTTTCAAAATATGTGTGTATATGTATGTGCATATTTTAAAATTGCAATACAGTGACAGGGAATTTTTCTGAAAATTTGAACTCAAATTTGGAAAAAAATAAAGAGAAAGCAAAACAAAAACAATCTCATAAAGGAGAGAAGAAAGTGGTGTTAATTTGCTGTGAGTCAGGATGCCAGAAAGTCAGTAACCAAGGACATTCCTTTGCTTTCACCCTTGGAACTGCACAAAGACAACACAAAGAATCTTATGACTCTCATGGCACTTCTGTCCTTTTGTATGATAGCTACACTATCTATCCATTTCATGTTAATAGTGTGGACTTTATTCTCTGGATAGAGTAGGTTGTTTTCCTAGAGACTATGGTTAATTAATTGGTTTTGTTCTGGTTGCTGGATAGCTTCTAATTAGCTGCTTCAGAGATCTTTCTTTGTGTCTTTCTTCCCCTGGGCAATTCCAAAATGCCTCTACAGAGGTCTCTGTGCTTGTGAGGTGGCACAGGGTCACTGCTTTGAGGGATCTTCCCAGTAAGCTGGTATCCATGGCATTTCCAACAATTTGTCTTTACATTACCATTTCTTCACTCATTGTTCAGTAGGGGCACCAGGAAATTCTTTTAGAGGAATATGCATCACACACATATAAATGCACACACAAATACATATACATATATATATAAAAATAAAATATAATTACATTGGTTACATGGTATAAACTGAATTCTGTTTGTATTGGAGCTTCCTTTTGCAGTATATGCTAAAGCAAGAGCTAGCTTATGAATCTGTATTTCTGATAGATGTCATGCCCAAAAGAGGACTTTAAGGAGCACTACATGGATGTGATCCGGGTTTACAATTATTCTCTGGCAACATCCGAAGTTTCTACATCTGATCCATCTTCTTGGGCAAAAGTGTTTGCCACAAAGGTTAGTCAGCCTGTTCTGGAGGAATTGTAGCTGAAACATGCAGCATTTTAAGAAAGCCAAGCTGCATGTTGACATTGATGGCAAAATGCAGTGACACATACTCTAAATAATCTTCCATGAAAGACAAATTTGTGGGTTTCTCTATTTATTCTAATCTGTACCCTGACCGCTGAAATCTGTCAGAACAAGGATGGTGCATAAGCCCCCATAATAATGGCTGAGTTGTGCAAAAACAACAGTAATCCTTATAATACACAATCTATCACCACACTTCTTATCTCCTCTTGTGTAATCCTCTGCACACAGTAAGCTCTTAGCAATATGACATGTAGAAGAAAAACCCTGAGCATTGTGAATGCCCCCTTAGCAGAATTCATCCCACAGAACACAACTGTTTTGAGGTTGTGCAAGGCAGTTTTTCTCTCACTCTTCCATTCACGGCTCTCCTTCCTCTGGGCAGATGCCCCAAGAACAAAGCACCCTTTTCTGGTGTGCAGTGCCCTGGGAATTCTCTCCTACTCTCACAAATACTTTCCATCAAGCCTCAGGAAGGGAAACAGAGCAATTTGAAAGCCAAATACTATATTAGAAATTCTACCCAGTAGTTTGACCCCTCAAATAGAAATGTTATTAAGCACTGCCCAAAAGACTCTGGTCTTCTCTAATGAAAGGATATCCACTCATTGTGGGTAAGGCTTGTGCTGGAAAACCAGATGATACACAGTGTGTCAGGCACTAGCACCACGTGCTTCTGACTTCACTAAAAGTGCTCTGTAGGAAAGATATTCTTGATTTTTGGGTCACTAAATAATAGGGCATTGTCAGAGGTCACTATGACTTGAAGCGGAAAGTACTTTTTCACACAGCAATTTCTTGTTGATATTTAACTTTGATAATTTTTTGAAATGCAGTGTAATGAATCCACAGATCCATTATCCTTCAAGCACGCTCATTTTTATAATGTTTTTCTAGTCAGACAGCTAACTTGCTTCAAGCAGAAGACTGAAGACATTGAACCTGCCTGACTTGAAAGAGAAAAAGACTATTTCATTGCTATACATATCTATATATATCCATATCTATCAATATCTATATATCTATCTATATCTAGATATAGATATATACATATATACACACACACAAACACTGCTGTATGTTAGATTGTCAGAGCACTCACATGGGGGTCAAGACTGGATCTTTTCTAACTGGTAAAACACTGAAGGGATAAACAGGCAAAATAGGCAGACTGAAAGTACTGTTAAGGTAATGACAGCAGAAGCTTTACCGTCCAGGTGACTTGTACTGTCGTGGGTGTCAGCACAACGGGATTGTGCAGCCGTACTATGACATCTCCCAGCTCTTTCTGGACTTGCCTGTGATCCACACCTTGTGCTGGGGGGCTGATATCTGCCAGGCACACATATGAAAGCGTTACTTTAATGAGAAGAGCTATATATGGCATCAATAAAATTTACTGAGTAGCCAAATGACCCGATTTGAACATCTTTTACACCACTGTTTTTATAAAAATACAGCACTAAGGGTGAAACGCAAACAAATATCAAATAATGCAAAGAAACCATCCACCTCTAGCCACTTAGGAAATCATGAAATATAAATATGTTTAAAGGAGTATTCTGACTAGATGGCAAAGTTTTCTCAGCTCTGGTAAATGATGAGAGAGATGCAATGTTCTCTAGTTCCAAAGTACTCAGATAATAATAATGCTGCACAGATGTCTGGAACCAAATTTGTTAGTATAATTGAAGAAAATGAACAGTGTTTTTTTATTTTGCTAGAGCACACATGACATTAAGTCATTATGTTTCCAAACTTTCACTAAGCTTCCTCTCCCCACATGCCATGCACACAAGAAACCAAATACTAAAAATAGCATTTTCCCCTGCAAAGCAAATTTTCCCTTAACAGACATAGCTAATGAAATCTAGTGCAAACATGAAAAAAAGAAGATTTAATTTAGGAAGCCAAACTGATTCTCATCTAGTAAAAGGCCAACAAAAACAATCTACCACAAAAATTTTCTCTTCAAGATTATGTGCCCTTCAAAGTGTGTGGGTAAATTGTTTCTTCTAGTTAAAATCTGATTATGGAGACATTCAAAAAAGGACTGATAAATGATAGTCATGCCTGTCTAGGCATCTCTGAATTATGCTTGATTTTCCCTTAGGATTCAATAGTCAATGACAGTTCCTCATTTTTTGGATCAACATCATGTCCTTGTGAAAAAGATACATACATAAGAGGTTTTTTTCCTTTCTCGTGGACTTAGATATGGGAATAGGCATAGTATGTTTTCTTTTTATCTTCTAAATACTATTTGAAAGAAATAACAGTTGTCTTAAGAATGAAACCTTTAAATATAACAACTTTAATCATATATCCCCAGATATTGAAAGAAAGTAGTTTCTGATGATCAGTAATTCACATTCATAATTCTGGATTGTTATGGGTTCTGAGTCAGCAGTAAACAATATTGACACAGGCTTCTATTGATATCCAAGTTAAAATGGGTCCACGGATCTCCAAAGGGAATATAATCCAAATATGAGCAACAGTGAAGGTGGCTGTCTAGCAAATTATGTTTATTCGAAGCAGCCAAGAAACAGAGATATCATAAAATAAATCTGCAATTCAGACTGGTCTAGAGGATGATCATATATGCTTCTATCCACAAAAAGCTATGATTGTTGGTACAATAAACCTACAGTTATCCATGGCTACATTTTAGGTTAAGTTATGCTGTGGTAAACAGCCAACAAAGTACCTGTGTATTCTCTTAGAGGAAAAGACATTTCCACAAAGTAGTTTGTGTGAACACCATTTCATCATTTTAATGGCACATATGTCCAGAAGTAACAGAATAGCATGGACTAGTAACACTAAGAAGTGAATGCCAAGATGTACATGTGGAATTCAGTTTTTTGGTATGTACAATTGAAAACATGTGTGATGCTCCCAGTGAAAAGTCTAGGAAGCTCCTGGTGGAAAAGCAGCTGCTATACCTGTAAGGGTATGATTAAATATTGGAACGATAGAATCATGATTCAAGCAAAACTGGTGCAAGAAGCTATATCCTGACCACAACTAAATTGGTTAGATATTTTCTCTAACGCCTCTTTTATCAGCTTTCAGTGAATATATTATTATTTGTTATTATTTAGATATCAGGGATAGGAATATATATAGTTTTTTGGAAGATTTTCTTTAGTATATGGTTTCATCTATTAATAATCCAACAAGAAATCAACTCCTTCATTAGAGTAGTTACTGATTTGTCTGTCCTTATTTCACATAAGGCATATAAGGTAAACCTTTCAAAAGTACCTGATTATCTACTTGCAGTTCACTGGTGAAAATTTACTTGAAATCTTATTACTTGTATTTGCTGTACTGAACACCAGGACACTAAATGTTCAGCTATTAAAGCTACCACAGACACCTGTTGCAAATTATTATTATATAGCACTGCTATAGCCACTTTGTTATTTCTCCATGGCCACTGTGAATAGGCTTTCCACCGTGTGCCAGCTTCTTCTGTGAGCCTGAATTAAATTCAGGCATAATTAGAAATCACATCAAAACATTATGTTAATTTTCAATTGATTTTATGATTTAATTCTATTAAACGGCAGGCTTGCAAAGAAGCTATAAATCCTGTACATGTCTCACTGTGCTTGAGTGCTAAACAGCTTCTGGAAATGGAAGCTGCAACACATGCTGGAGCTAATTAAAAGACATGTTTTTATTGAAATCAAATTGCTTGTCACTATGTCAGATAAAAAGTCTATACTTGACACTCAAATGCCAAACAAAGTTGGTTTTTTTTTTTACCTAGGTGATAAGTTATGCAGACTAAAAGGCTGTTGCAATGAAAAGCATGAGTCACCTTATACTTATGGGAAAATAAGAAAGAAGGAAACTTGTGATACTCCATGGATACTCAGGCCATGAAATCCCTGCACAACTCACTCTTCCAGCTTTTGAGAAGGCAGTTCTGTTTTTCCTCTTCCAGCCATAATAACTGTTTTGAGGGTGTAACTATTCAGGACAGATTTATTCAGGACTAGGCTGGGATTAGGGAGCCTGGATGGTTATGGGATAAAGAAATACCGCCGTACTCTTGTTTATCTCTTTCCATCCAGCAAAGGACCCAGACAACTTACAACACACATGCTAGAGACTGACTCAGGATGTGCTCTCCATGGACACCTTCAGCTCTTCAGAGACAGAAGTCTCTGAATAACAATAAACAGAGACAGAGGATTTAATTTTAAATTAACTGTGACAGGAGCTATTACTTTGGATTCGAAAAATTATTATTCCAAAGGATTTCAGTATTATGATGTGTTTAACGCAGAACTACACTCTTGAAATAAGTATTCAAGCAATGTCTTGTCAAAGCCAAAAAAAAATCCATGCTGTGAAGAGAAATCTGTTTGTGGTAATTATACTCAGTTAGAGCTTGATGCAAAGTGAACAGACTTCAGCAGCTGATTCAGTAGCAGTGGAGGATCACAGCTACCAATCCTACCACCACCCTACAAATGAGGGATTTCACTTCAGCCTTCTCTCTTGGTTTATGCAACGGATTAGTACAAAGAATCCAAAAATGTAGGTATATATATAGAAGGCCCATAACTTTCTCAGCATAACTTCTATATATTCTTCGCATGCAGATGCCTTAATTTACATGAATTCTTAGCCTAAACGTTGGCTCAACATGTGTCATGTACTTCTTTTGATTAAAACTAATTCTAAACACAGTGTCCTGACTGTTATAAACACTTGTTAGTATAGTAGGGATATATATATAGTAGTATATACTACTTATATATATAGACTTATAGTATATACTACACTTACAGTATAACAAGTATATACAAGTATACCTGTTAGTATAGTAGGGATATATATAGTAGTATAAACTACTTATATATACTTATAGTATATACTACACTTATAGTATAACAAGTATATACAAGAATACTTGTTAGTATAGTAGGGATAGTATATCCCTACTGATGGAGAGGAAGAAAGGACATAGAGAGGAAAGAGGAGAGGAGGGTACTCAGAGTGCTTTTCAGAAAAGCTTGGGTAACTCACATTGCTTTCAATAGAAACCAGAGGCAATTCGAGTCTAAGTGAAATGCAAAGCAAAAGGTCTGCACTGTACAAAGGATTAAGGATGCAACCTTTCTCTCCTAAGCCCCAGACTGATGCAGCAGACATTGGGTTACTTTCATCTTCATTGGTTAAGCTCAAATCAGGATTCCTTTGGTGAGTGTGTAAAGCAGAACAGCCAGACTGACCTATGGCCAATGCACAGCTCCTTCTTTGTATTTCAGCTCAAGCCTTGACAGTGGCCCTTACCTTGGGTCCGGACAGGGTCTGACATGGGGCTGGGGTCGCTCAGGCCCTGTGAGTTGATGGCTCTGACCATGAACAGGTAGATGGTGTTGGGGCGCAGGCCTCTCACGGTGTACAGCGTGCTCTTCACGTGGTTGGCCACTGTCTGCCAGCTGTTGCTCACAGACTGACTGCAATGAGAACAGCGTGGAAGGTTATAAACTAATACAAGAGAAAAATAAAGATGTGAAAGGACCTATTTCATAACCTTGGATCCATTCTAAGTGCAGAAAAAAGTAGTAAAAGTGGGGTGAAATTAAAAATGTTTGTTTCAGCTAGCTCATCGAGATGGCTACAAACCATAATGCGGCTGTCAAAAGTATTTCTCTTTGCAATAAAAGAAAAGCTTTTTTGCTATTTTTCTAAAATACCTGCAAAAGGGAAGAGTAGAAAGCTGTAAAGTAAATTTGAATGAGAAGTAGGCTACTCTTGAACAAAAGCCTTAGAAGAGAAAGTTCTCTTGAAAGAATAATTTTCTACACTGCTAAGTAAACTATGTCAATAAACTGTCATTGGAAGAAAAGTATTCTTGAACTAAATTCATGCTCAACGTAAAAAAATAAGAAAAAATGCTTTGAAATGGAGGAAAGTATATGAATATTTTTCCATCACTACATTTTCAATTCACCATTATTATAATTAGATTACAATCCACCATATGAAAAGATTTCAAATGTGATTGTTAAAACAGCTTTTAATGAAAACGTCTGGCTTTTAAAAAAGTTATTGATGGGATCCCATTAAAGCTTATCTAGGGTGAAACATCAGAAAAGTTTAAAGAGAAAATTTTATTTTACTATGCTTTGTTGTATTGCATTGATAAAAAAATCTTTAAATATATTAAAAGGCAAAAGTAAATGGAAAGCTAAAAGGTTTATGTTGTTTGAATTGCTTCATTCATATAGTGCATAAAGATTAAGTTCTAGAAAAGAGTAAGTTCTAGAATAAAACCAACAAATTGCAAATATCGTACTGCTCTTTACACACATTACATTTGAGATAAAATTTGCATGCATATGATTATGAAAAATTCTTGCATTAATTTTAACTTAGAGATGAACTGAAGTATTTGTCATTTTTTTAATATCTGAAACACATTTAGGATAGTGCAGATTTTTAAGCTGAAATGTGTTCTAGAGATATGTGTCAGAGTATGGCCCATGCTCAAACAGATTTGCTGAATTGTAGCCCAGGAGGTCTTTTCTACCACACATTAATTGCTGCTGTGGAGAGGGGAGCAATGCTGGATTCTTTACAGCCTCAGGCTGCAGCATAAAATCCTAAATTATCAATACTGGCCTTTTCGGTTAGAAGTTTTCATCTATCTAAAACACTGAAAAATAGAAATTTAAAGCACTTTGACTCCTTAATAGGTACTGCTTGAACAAGAGCAGGAATTAAAGTTTGCAGAGAGGCTTCAGGATTACCCATTTATTTCTATATTATCTGCACTATGATAGCCAAGAACCTGCAGCATTCCCACAAGAGACTATCACTGATCAAAGTTAAGGGAAAAGTGACAAATAATTACTGCATTGTTCTGTTATATTTCTGTTGACCTGAAGAAATAGTTAGATGTCCTTCAATTAATCACTTAGAAAAAAGTGATAAATTACAAAAAAATCAATGTAAAGAATATGAATCAATGCCTTCTATGCAGTTGAGTCATTTAATGAGCTTCTAATGATATATGTAGAGTCCAGAAGAACACCACAAAACCCTGCTATCAGGGTTTAAGCAAAATTAGAAAGAAAGCAGCTTAGAAGTGGTATAATTCACATACCTAAAAGCCTCAATGATATATGCACTAGCTGGTAGGCTTCCAGGGGTCCCTGGCTGCCAGGACAGGGTGACACTGTTCTTGGTAACATCAGTGACCTGAGGTTTGGATGGTGGCCCAGGGAGGTCATTTATATCATAATTTTTACTGACTGTTGCTCCACCAGATTCTGTGAAGGGCAAATACAAAACGATTAGTTTTTATCCTTGGTTATATAATTTGATCAAAGCAGAAGATTAAAATGAGAAACATGGCAAACATCTGCAAAATCAGCATAACGGATGTTCTTAATCTAAAAAGAATTAAGTCAACAATTGCATTACTACCATGTGTTTTTGGATGAAGAGCTATCATTCTTTAAGTACATAATGAAAGAAAAAAAATGCAAAACTCAAAAGTTTATATATAACTATATTAAAAAAAAAATGAAAAGAAAGAAAAAGTAAGAAAAAAGCCCAGCTTGCTGAAATGTACATAAAATACTAAAAACTCCATTGCTGAGAAAGTTCCTGTATCCAAATCGACTGCTCATGGAGAGCACTATGAACTTGCTTGCCTAAGCCAATTAGTGGATAAATCCACATTTTATTAATACTCCTGTTAGAAGAATTAAAGCATACTGCAGTCACTGACACAAATATGTATATTGTTGCGATGTCAGTGGGCATTATAAGACAACAGCAATGAAACGCAAGGTGTGTGAAGGAACACAGCCTTCCCATCCAAAACCTCTCCATGTCAAGCCCACAAGTTCTAGAATCACTTGACTCAGACTGCTGTCATATGGTCTACACTTTGCTGGTGTGACAAGTGGAACACATCCCTGGGCATCGCTTACCTGTCACCTCCAGCACAGCACTCCAGGACGTCTCCCCACTGGAACTTGTAGCAACACAAGTGTAAGTCCCAGTATCAGACAGCTGGACATAAAAGGGGCATAAGGGCAGAGTTAACAACCTTTTAGAATCAGCTGAGTTTACTCTTATTTTCTCTTTCTAAATGTTCCTTGCTAAGAAGGACTTAGCCCACATTTTACACCAGACTAGAAGGCACCAGACAGTTTCAAACAATCATTTATTGGTGGCTTGCCCTTAGAGAACTATAATAAGCTTACTTGCTTGTAATACTTTACTAATTCTAATTTTCATATTGTTAATGGTATGAGTACTGTAAATGCTCCAGAATGAAGCACTGACAGTTTAGTCTTTGCATTGGTTACAACAAATGCTGGTGAAATCAGGTAACAATATAACAACAATTAACCTCTTAGAGGGTAAAATCGCAGCATTCATTATCCCATGAGGACCCAGAGGTCCTGTTTTCAGTGCCAGGAAGGATGTTACATCACTTTAGACTCTTATGACAGATGAAGTAATTTCAATACACCCCACATACAAATGCTGCTGAAGCTTAACAGCGGCTCTCTCTACACAGACATTCTTCCAAGCAATTTCAAAACAGCAGCATTAAATCAGATCCTACACCATCTTACCTTTCTTCCACTTCAGACGGGATTTTATTTCAGGCTTACAAGGCCCTTTGGTAGCAAAAAAAATTGCATTTGTATAAAACTATTGTGATTCCCTTGTCAGTTCAAATAGTTTAAATTTATTTGGGGAAACTGCTTTGAATTAGAATGCCAATGTTAATTTCATTGCTGTACAAACTGTTTTCCTAGAAAATTTGCCAAGGGTTTTCCTATTTCCTGCTTAAATTTAAAATACAGATTTCGGAGTCAGGAACAAGTGAAGACTACAGGGATGGATGAAAAATGGTAACTTTACAAAGCACAAAATATGCCTCTCCTTCCACGAGGCATAAAGCATGGTAATCTGGAGTTGGAAGCAGAAGAGGGAGAGTGCTGACTCTAGTGGTTAAGAAGAATTTTATTCACCATCACATGACTTGATGTAAAGAGAACTGCATCCAAGAACCTTTACTGGACTTTAAGGAATTGTAATGGGTTTTCTGTTAAATGCAGACTGGCACTGCAGCATATGTCCTTACATGTCACTCTTCAGGACGAATGTCACGGTAAAAAAGCAAGATGTTCTTTAGATTACTTGTAAATATATACTTTAATTGATTTTTAGCTTTGTCATGTACGAATTTTGTTGCTATTTTCCTTCAGATATACTGAGACTGCAGTCTACCATTTCTAGGGGAGAAAGCAACTCATTAATGCAAGCTCAATTTTCTGAATGAGCATAACTTGCATTTCAGGAGATGGTTATTTGTGTGAAATACAAGCAATAATGAAAACCCCTCTGACAATGGCTCAAAGAGTCAAAATAAAGCTGCTACTGAAATGAGAAAGACTCTTAAAAGGAGAGATTTTCCAGAGGAGAGAGTCTTACAACATTCTGAAGCAGTGTTTTATTTAGCTTCCTTGGAGATTTTATTAAATATATAATTCTTCATTATGTGATAATGGGGAATATTTCTCAAGGCTATGGTTCTCAACTTCATTTGTGTACTACTGTGACAGATGGTGCACAGCATACTCAATGAGGTATGTGGTGAACACAACAGAGTAACTTGCAGAAGGCAAACAACATACAAAGCAAGCCGGAAATACACTGCTTCTTGCAAGCTATGGCAAATTATCTAACTTCCAGGTTCTGGATGGATTAGATACAGATTTAGTGTGCTGGTAATTCAATTATTTATACTTTTTTTTGTGCCATGAAAAAAAACAAAACAAAAAAACAGGGGAGGTGAATAGAAAAATCTTCACTATCCAATAAAATAAAGTTTAGTTCCTTAGTTAATGCAGGTGTCTAATCCTGGTGTGGCATATTTCTACAGAAGAAGGGAGTTTTCCATCAGTGTCAGCCTGTCTGAAGGGGTGTTGAATGAGTGACATATGTGAGTCTTTAGCTGTCTTCCTCAGAGCAACTGAGATTGGCTGATCAGAAAAATCTCTATGTTCACGTTATGACTGTGGCCCATGTGACTGTTGCAGGCTCATGGATCATTTGATTGCACTGTAACAGAAATAGCAGAAAAGGATCAGAGAACGGTTTATGTTGGAAGGGACCTTAAGGATCCTCTCATTCCAACCCCCCTGCCATGGTCACTCAAAGTTCCATCCAACTAAACCAGATTTCTCAGAGTCCCATCCAACCTGGCCTTGAACAGGGATGGGGAATCCACAAATTCTCTGGGAAACCTGTTCCAGTGCCTCACCACCCTCACAGGGAAGATTTCTTCCTGATACCTAATGTAAATCTATCCTCAGCCAGAAGGCTGAGGACATGTGAGTGGCAATTATTAATTTATTTTCAACTTGGGGATGGAAATAAACTTGGACATTTTTGGGGTCCTTATTTTCTTTAGCAAGTGCTGCTAGTCCTTCTTTAGGTAAACCTGAGAGAAAGGTTAAACATTCCTCATTTCAATCCATGTTTAATTTATAAAATTTGCTAGGCACAGAAGAGAAATTGTGTTTATGGTTCTGTGTTTTTGTTCTTAGTGAAACAATCAGGGCACATTACTGCTATACAGGTGTTTCTAAAAAATGCCTTTCTGAGCCTATAAGGAAAATTGGTTACTAGCAAATAAGCCACTTAAGGATCAATAAAAGCCTCATGTCTTTCAGAACCACACTCAGTACTAATTCTGTTTTCTTTTCCTCTTGCAAGCAATTTTATTTTCCTTTAGTTTACAGACACAGCCTCTAACAGTGAGATTAATGCGCTGGCACGATTCAGAACCAATTTCATTCTTTGCATAGTAGCATGCAGACAGGTATCCCAAGAGCTTCTGCCTCATGGACACTCCACAGAAGCCCATCATCAATGCCTGAAAGTTTGTTTGAAATCACTAAGCTTCCACCTTTAATTGCTGCTTTCTAACACGACTGGGGAATCTTGACTATTCAAGCGCACTCTTTAATCCAGCTCAACAGGAAAAATGCATTAACCTTCATGGCCTAAACCTGCCTTCAGCCCAGGGAGGAATGACAAATTGTTTACTCAAGGCAAGCTAGCATAAATTTTTTAATAAATTCTATTTTGTTCCAAGGAAGTTCACAATTCATCTGTGATCACTATGATGAGACAGTATCAGAAAACAAAACTGCTCTTTATTTCTTGTCATTAGTACTGTTTATGGACATTTTTTTGGATGACAAAATTAAGTGCAGACATTTCTGCTGACTAAATTAAATGGTTTCTGAAATTATCTTCAAGTTCTTGACAAATAAGTATATTTAACTTACTATCTTTCCATATGCATGCTTGTCCAAGTACACACAAACACACGTGTTTATCTTTGAACAGGGAAAAATTAAAATCCAAAAAAAGAATTAGTGATGCAATACTTACCAAAAACATATGACATCACTCTGTTTGAAATATTATAGAATATTGTATTATCTCATGTTTAAAAATGCAAATATTAAAATAGGTATTTAATTTTTAATAGAAATCCCTCTGCTTATGACTCCATGTATGCTACAGTGTTAGTTGTCTCTTCCCATTTGCAGTCTGGTGGAACATTTCCAGGAAGCGTAACACTGGAATAAATCAGCCAGCTCGGGACTGATGAGTTGTTGATGGAGAAAGCACATGGTCAAACCCTGATGAGCTCCAGATCACATGCTAGCACAAGTACTTGGAAAATTATGGTCAGGTGTTGCCAAGGAACTGCTCTAAGTTTTGACAGAGAGGCCAATGGCTTCGGGGTAAAACCAACTGAAAAGATAGGGAGGGACTGTTCTTTTATATTTCTATCTACCCCCAACTCACGTGTTCTATTGCAACATACATACAATTTTAAGTATCAATTCTGTTTTTAGGGAATTCTCATAGAAATAGCTGAAGTCAGTTCTGTTCCTCTTCCCTACCCAACAGCAAAGAATGGATAACGACTTGGTGAGAACTGCACAGTAGAAAAGACGAGTCAATTTTGAAGACAACGGGAAGGTGGCAGGAGCTCCAGAGGGGCCATGCAGAACCCCTGTGCCTCGCTGCGCTGCCGTTACTCACCCGCAGAGCTTTGATCTGCAGCGTGCCCTGGTCCTGGATGGATGTGCGAGGATCCCGGCCCAGGAAGGTGAACCCTTCCTTGAGCCAGCTGATGACAGGGAGGGGGTCGCCGGTGGCCTTGCACTTGAGCAGAGCTGTGCCATCCACTGCCAGGGTCTGGTTGACAGGGCCCTGGAGGATGATGGGCGGAGGCCGATCTGTCAAGACTAAAACAGTGGCACAGGCATTGGCATCCACACCTCTAACCACCCTCTGCTGCTGCTGTGAGCCCTGTTCCACTGTGCAGGGTAAGTTTTAAGAAGCTGCTTGAAATCAGCACCTAAGAGGCTAAAACCATTATTTTTGGAGGAGCCATAGATAGAGGTTATCGCTTAGTTGGAACATTTGAGAAGTGTTCCAGTAAGAGTTTTATTTCCCCACTGCAAGATAACATGTAGAGAGAAAAATATCTGTTAGCAAAGATCATCAGGCTCATTTAGTTAACATAGGATGAAAATTAGGACCTCAATTCAGAGAATTGAAGGGCATCACTCTTTTCATCCAATTTAGGAAAGCACTTAAAACACACCTTTGATGTCACATCAAAATGTGTTTAACTGCTTACCCAATTTATGGTCTAAAAGAGAAAATTTGTTAAGAGTGAAATACTACAGCTATTCTAGCCTGAGCACCAACCACATCCCCCATTCCTACCCTATTCACAAGTTTTCATCAGCAAAAATATCTAGCAATTATACAAAACATTTTCATAATCTGAGGGATCTGACTGTACCGCTCTCTCCAGCAGAGAAAAGCTCAAACTCAGTCACACCATTTAACAGCTTACTTATCAAATCATTTCATCACCTTTTAAAGCCATGAACTCCTATTTTTTTCCCTGATAATTTACATCTACATGCTTCCAGTACTGAATAAAGGACCCTGCAACCAGCGAGAAAGTGCATGGCTGCGTATAAGCCTCATTCTATGACCAATGGGATATCTTGAAGATAAAATATTCTTCTTCATCTTGAGGTAAAATGCTGACATTCATTTTTCTTGAAAGATCATTTTATCCCAAATAATTCTGTTGTTGAACCTTTTCTCTGAGCCATCTGTTAAGCAACAAAATATAACCTTTGTTTCTGAAGAATGTGTTTATACAAACTGAATGTGAAATACTTGAATATATACAAGGCTAGGACTGCTGCAAAAAATCAGTATAACAGAACTGAGAATTATTTTTCCTTTTAATGTACTTTTATATATTTACCAGCCATACTGCTGCTGTTTTAAATTTCAAACAACTGAACAATTATGTGTCTAGTATTAAATATTGTAGCAGGCAGGATTAACTTCTAAACTGGTACAAGTTAGCCTGCCTCTGCTGATGTCAATTGAGTTTGAATCATTTATTCTAGCTGAAAATCTGTTTATTATAGTCCATACACAACACTTGACTCTAACAATTACATGAAAACAAATTATTATGAAGCAATATGGCTTCAGTTGTATTTGAGCTCTTTGAGATGCAAACTTCTGGAACCTTTAACAGATCCAAAGTGCTGTCATCATGTTATTTAATAAATAAAATATATCAGGGATATGTTAGTGGCACATTTTATGCCTGAAATAATTGTTTCTGAAATTTTAATGTTGCAAAAATACTACCCACGTTTTTTTTGGTTAACAAGATTCACAAAGATCAGAATCATTAATATTGTAAGAATCACACCTTGGAGTGTGAGCTCATGACATTAATTGAAGTGGAACTGAAAATACAAAGCCAATACATATTTTGAACTGAAAAGAGAAAGTCAATGCAGATTATTTCTTAACACCAGAATGTGAAAGCTATTTTGAAAATTCTGTAATATCACCCACTGAACTTAAGAGATAGGACAGGAAACCCTATATAACAAGAAAAATGTAATGCATTTTCATCTTGATACAAAATGTTTAATCTCATTAAGGTTCCTTATTATTACGTAGTCCAGCCATTTGGTGAATTAAAAGTTGGTCTCAGCTCACACGTACTATCAGGTAACTGCAGCATGAGTATGTTGAAATTAAAACTTAGTTGTGCAAATTATCCTTTAGATTTAAAGTAAACCAGCAAATCTCATTATTCTAGGTAGTTAAAAGTTAAGGAAGAGCAACTATTTAAGTTGCTAGCTATTCCACTGCAGTTATTTGCTTCATCTTAGTGTCTTTCATATATGTAGAAATGTAGGTATTTTCAAAACCTACTGCATTACAGATATCGTTCTTTGGCATGTAATTAGATTTTTTTTACAGCCCAAATGAGGAGCTCTTAATCCTTTAAATAGCTCTGATCAATAGTGTAATTGAAAGCCTCCTGGCCAGAAGGAATCTTCATTTTCAAGGGTGTTATGGGTGAAAGACCACTACAGGTTTCCATGACACTAAGGGCTAAAGGTTAAATGAACACTTAAGAGTTTCCACTGATCTGTGAATGGCTGTATTGTCTTCACAACTATGACTTGTAAATCTCCTCTAAAACATGTGTGTGCTTGCATTCCTACTACTTAGGTCCTCCTTAGTAAGGATCCAAAACTTGGTTAGAGTTTAAAATGATATATATATGAGAAGCATTATGAAGAACAGAGGGCTTGTGAAAAATAGCCACAAAATGGTGTGGGGATTGTTAGTTGCTTTTAAAACATTTTAATTACTTTGTTTCTTTTCATTTATATAGTTTTCTCCTAGCTGGAAACTCCTATACCTGTTCCACAAAAACATTTTGTGTGCCTACAAACATATTTGCAATGTAAAACAGAAGTTGATTTCAAAATTACTTTCATTTTAAAAATGGTTTTGAAACCGTTTGCCAATATCCACACATCTGCATATTCTGGCAACTGAAAAAGATTCCTTTTGTGTTAAAATGCATCTTAATTTTTGAAGAGGTTATAGGAAAAGAACAAATTATATTTGTTCATGAACAGTTTATTCACCACAAATGCAGTTTGGTTTAACTGAAACCATATTTAAAATTAGGGGATATGTGGTCAAATTACAGGGAAATTAAAATACGAGAAAGACGAAATGAAGTCTTTACCTTGGCACTTCCAAAATCAAAATTTAAAAAATTTTCCTGGTGAAGTAATGGGTAAAATCAGATTTAAGTAGGGAAATTCACATGATGAGCACTCATGATAGGGCAGGGTTCTCTTAGAAAAGTGGAAAAACAGAGACCAATCCCTTGTCTGTCTTTTTTTTTTCCACAGAACAGCTTCACAGGAAGCTGTGAAGTTGTTCTGAGTTTCTCCTGTTTGAAACTGTCACACTTGCTATAAAATATGTAATACACTTTGGATGAGGGCTAAGAGTCATGGTGGTCAGATTGGTAGATAAATACACTGTAAGAACATTTATTAATCAATTTAAATAATTATTGAGGTGAAATTAAGATCTCCAAAATACTCTGTGCATGATTGACAAATAATAACACAACACAAATTGGAAACTATTCCTTTTATGTTGAACATAGATAGAGATGGAAGCACTTCGTTTATTTGCATGATCTGTCATTTTAAGATTGTGAGCTGCATATTCATTTCTTGGGTTTGAAAGGATTGCTAAGATTCTTCAACTTTTAAAATGATTTTGCTTTTCCAGATGTGCATTAGACAGTGAATTACATGATAGCCTTTCAAGAAAATACAAGATTTGAATTTCAAATACGCTGAAGGCTCTTAGCACAGTCCATAATCAGCAAAATTATCACTCAACTCAGCACATTTCATCACAGCTAGTAATCTCTTCTCATATGAACACTTGAGTTAAAAATATTTCCAGTAAAGACTTGTAAGTGCAAAAATGTAACAACTGAAACACTGCTATATATGGTATAATTAAGCACTTGTTTTTCTGCACATGACATGTTTTCATTCTGTATTGGATCTTCAATTGGATCTAAATTACTCTGGATCAAACAAAAATGTGTTCAAAATGAAAAAGATGGCTCGCCACTATTATTAAATCATTAACCAAACAGAAAAATTCTGGGCTAGGAAGTAAAACTGAAATCACCAGCCAAAAACTAGAACACTCATGCTTAAGCATATAGCTAGCATGCACAGTGTTTATCTTTTATTATATTCTTAAAACTATTAAATTAGATTTCCCTACTGATAAAAGTCATTAGCTCTCATAACTTCTGCTCAGCATCAACCAAAACAGATTATTTTGACATTTATAGTCAACTTCCTAACTAAAAGCAATTAAAAAAAATATCTGTGATCTAATGGTACATTTATTCACATAATCTCAGCTCCACAATGTTGTTTTGGCACTTTTCTTCTGACCTCACCTGCCCTTTGACTCCAGGATGAAATGGTATTTCTATAAAGCAATCTCGTATTATTTCATAATGATCATGCTGACAGTGGGTTCTGGAAAGCATTTGAGGAAGGCAGGCCCTGCACTCCTTAAACAGCAGAGCCACCAGCTAATGCTCTCGAGCTATGTGGAATGCATGCTGCCTTTAATCAGAATTAACTGGAGATGAGCTTGCATTTCAGCTGGGACATTTCCCCTTGGCTTGCTAAACAAACTAATGAAAATTCCAAAGAGATCAATTAGGATTTATTTTTTCCCCACACAAGAGATAGAAAAAGGTGGACCAAAGCCCTTGGCTGTCAAAAGGAAGAATTTCTCATCACTAGCATCCTTGAACCTGATTTGATCCACTCAGCGCCTGTTGCTGTAAATCTGTGCAGCATCAGCAGGTGTGACCATTTAACAGCTCAATGTCCTCACAGCCAATGTTTGTGTGTTCTTTTTATTCCAATCACAGTCATGGCCCTGAATCAGGCAGCACTATGGACAGATATTAAAAAATATTGCCTTTCCTTTCCTTTTAAATGACCTTTTAATCTACCTTTAAATTTGAATTGAATGAAAATGCATCATTTTGTCATAGACCATGAGAGAAAGGACTTAAAGAGATTGCAGAGCAAAGCTAAGTGTTTAGTCTCCAGAAACTACAGAAAAGCAATGTGCTTGAAGAGATGCAAGGATAAGGCAGAAATTATTTTCCCTTGTCATAAAAATATAGGCAGCTTTTGGAAAACAAAAAGGCATCAAATTAATGCTCAAACCTCTATAACACGAGCCTGAACCTCTCTACCTGTCACTTGTGATGAATATGCTCTTGTGAAAAGGCAGATTATTCAAAATTAGACATCTTTTCAAACTTTCGTGGTGCAGGCAGGTCTCTAAGGGAATAGTAAAAGTAGACCTCTGCATGTAACAACAGTTTTAATGGCAAAAATTCATCAAAGTCTGTCAGGAGATATTTAATGTGTCAGTTAAGATAAGGAATAATGATGCTGGGGAATGCCACTGTCCCTGAGTATAAGAGGGATTCTCTTGTTTTCTTCACTAACGTTAAAGGATGCAAACTGCCTTCTATCCACAATAGGATGAAGAGGGATATCAACAGGATTCCTGATATATGAAGAGGATTCATGTTTGTAGATGGGAAACCTCAAGGACAAGATGAATTTCAAACCCAATAATTTGAAATGAAAAGCATCAAGACAGACCATGTAATTATTTTCCTTTCCTGAAAACTCTTCTCTACCTATGGATTTGCATTACTTTTTCACACCTACCCCTGCTGAGGCATTCTTAGAACACAGGTAGGTGCTTGAGGTAGGTGCCTCATTCATAGAGACTCTAATGGGCTACATGTTGTAGGCATTCTAAACCTACAGTACTCCACGACCTTCAGAGCAACTGTGTTGATTTAACTGAGCTCAGAACACATCCCTACTTGTCTAAGATAGGACTGAAGACTGGTGGGAATGGAGATACATTTTTTTGCACCCCAGTTCACTGCTTTAATCACAAACCTATTCATTCTCCACAATTTCTTTTTTTTTTTTTTTTGGCAGTCCTATCTTAGCTCTAGCAAACCAAGCAGCTTCATTTCTCACCAAACCTATTCTAAGCCAGTTTGTCCCTTTTTTCCATTGTTAACAAACCTCCAGAAAGCAAGCAAGAGGCAAACTAGACTTTGATACCTTTTTTACTCCATAGACAAATATAGAGATCTTTTCTCACTCTATTTCCTATACAAAATTGTCCATTTACTTGTATGATTTATGTGATCTCATACACCTTTATTTACACTGCTTTTAAAGTACTTCTGACAGGAGAAAAAACAATAGGAATTTCTAACAGCTCACCATCAGTAACCTCCAGCTGAGCCTTTGCTAAAATGCTTCCAGCAACCGTCAGTGCTTGACAAATGTAGTAGCCTGCATCAGACCTCTGGATGTTGGTAATGGTGAGGTCCCCGGCTGGTGACACAGAGTATCTGCTGTTGGGCTGCAGGGGCTGGTTTGGGAAGAGTAGGTTCTGCAAAGACAATTCATCTCACATCAATTCAAAGCACAAAAGCACCACTTTTCCTTCAGCTACAGAGACAATGATTTTTCCTTAAAAGTACTATAAATAATCGAGGAGAAAAAGTAAGTGCAGTTCTGACTTTATGAACACATAGAGCTGCTTTCCCTGCCTTGGGCAACTCACGGTCTAAATTAGAAACGGCCTTTTGACAGCACACAGTGCCGTGTTCTGACTGGGGTGTAGGCGAGGAGACATTTTCCAACAATCACACTCAAGCGATTTATATTTGTGACACATTCGTCTTCAGCCTGAATGCAATTGTAATAATATACTCAGCTATCAAACCAGAAGGACATAACACTGCAGCAAACACTAGAAAACTAGCATTGAATCCTGGAGACTCAGAGCAGAGCACTATTGTTTGGCTGAGAAAAGAAGAAAGTAAGCACATAAGTAAAACTGGGAGGAAGACAGGAGCATGTCATAAAGTAGGAGAAGCTGGCAGAGCATGAGAGTTTAAAGGAGAAGTAAAAGGAAATTAAAACTGTGATAAACCAAAGGAGAAATGCAGCATAGAGCCTGGAGGGTGAAGAGAAGGGGTATTAATCTGATGCGGAAATCATCAGAGAGAAAAAAATAATTTCATGTAGGGTAAGATATCAGTTAGCACAAAACAGGGAGATTAGTTTTTGCCTTTGGGCTGGATTGGAGAAAAGAGACACGTCAATAATAATAACTGGAATGGCTCTAGTAGTCATTGCATATGATGAGGGACTGAATGAATCAATACTACAGACTCAAAAAGGTTTTAGTGGTGAGAGCTGTGTTTTCAAGGAAAAAGTTATACCCTCTGGCATAGCTCTTGTGAGTAAATAAGAACAGGAAAAGGAAGGCAATGTGAAGAGAAAGGTCAGCAGCATTGCCCAATGAGACAGAAAGGAGAACAGCTTAAACAATAATTAAACAACAGCAATTCCAGTAAAATAGGGTCTGGATTTTATGTCAACAAAACTCTATGAAAAATACAGTTGTTTGCATCAGGAATACCCCAAAACACTGTTACCATGCTGTGGCAAGCTTTCAGTCACTACTGCAGCTCTGTGTAGATCTGCTGTGCTTTCTAATGATGACTCCTTAATGACTTTTAAGCTTTTCTGTATTGACTAAAAAAAACAATCTAAAAGTGCAGAGAAGGGTATAAAACAAATTTTCTGCAGATCTGTTTCTTCTGAAGGAGGCCTTGATGGTTTACAAAAATTATTTGGAACTGATAAGCAAAAAACTGCTTAAGAAACAAGTAAGAATTCAAATAAGAAACAAATTCTATTAAATTCTATTTTTAAGTGAAACTCATGCCTTTATCTCTATGGTTTTGGCAGCAAAAGGAAAGAGATATGCTTTAAATAAGATCCAACATGCCAAGTATCCTTATAATTGTATTAACCTACTGGGTTACTCATCACACTAGGCTTTTCTTTTACTGCCTTTCAATAGCAATGTTTAAGAAATTTATAACAGCAAATTTTCCCTCAAAAATCAATATTCATCCAGTAAACATGTCAGATAATAGCAAAAAAAGAGTGTTAAAATTCTGAAACACTTTCAGGCTATGGGACTAAGCGGGTCTCAAATAATTGCCCTGTTTTCTGAACTGTCCTGAAACTTCCAGAATAACTTCTGCCTGGCACAAGATACCTGGATGAGGGTATTAAAACTTAAGTAAATATTATGAGAAAGAGGAGAAATTTGACATGGCTGATCTTGACTTGGTTTATCATTCATTATCTAAAGTGTAAAAAGAAGCTGAATGGAAAAGACAGTGCAAGGATTAAGCTCCTAATTCTTAAGAGAAAGAGTCGAGAATCCTCTTTATCACTTCATTAGAAAGGGGAATCAATCCTTGTTTTTATCTTCAGTATGGGCTTCTCTGTTCTGGAAAGGTACTATGTCCCAGTGAATATTCCACACATCAGGAGAAGTTCACCAGTCTCATAACCCCTCCCTTCAAAGACCAGGTAACTATGAACTATAACTTGTCCTAAATTACAGTACCACTCCTTTTTAAACGCTTTTCACAATTTCACTGGTTTTAATTAGCTGTGGGGCTGCTCATCTGGGCACAATGGTGGCATGCTGGGTTGCAAACAGAGGGACCAGAGCCATCCCTGATAGAGTACCATTGAATTTATCTCAAGGAGGAATTTAATCCACGGAGTCTAAAGGTTACACTCGCCATGCCCTCGCACATGTCATCGGCAAGCGGCTGTTGGTCTCTGGGGAAAAGGCTACCAAGCACAAAGGACCAGCTGTTTATACACAAGCTGGCACAAAAAATTACTCAGGAGGGAACAGTTCCCCTCCCTTCCAGCTGGTTGTGCTCAAAAACACAGGATCGAGAAATGGATTCACAACCAGAAATGCCCTGCAATTACTGGAGTGGGATAACATGACCATACAACATTACATTGAACACTGCAAGTGCTGCTGCACACAGTTCCCCTAAAAGCAAAAACAGCTTTGTAGAGACAAGCAACAATTTATAGCTGGGAGGCAAAGGTGAAAATTCCTGAAATTTGGCAAAAATTCCACTCTCTGTTGCTATGATGATATACACTACGTGGAAACTCACTCTGTGGTATCTCACTGCAGAATCTGGCAAGTTATACATTGAGATGGCAATCCCAACCTGTGTTACTTCACTGATGATCAATTAAGATAAACATGAGAATGCTGTAAACCACATGGAGCTATGTTTCAAGGTTTGATTATAAACCATGCAAGTATCAATTTTTATGTTGCATTTATTTGCCAAAAAAGACTATTCTAACCCTCAGGGATCTGATTCTCGATATGGTAATTAATTTTCCAGGTTTGTAATTAAGCAGTTTCAACATAGTACAATCAGTAGGTAATAACTTTCAATTAAAGACACAAGATGCATTTTCACCTTAAAATGTTTTTACCCTTGAAGAGATACCAATGAAAGAGGATAAAATAGAGTATTAACACTTTTCAATTACGCTAAATGACTTTAATCCTGAAAATGATGTCCTACTTTAATTAGAAGCTCTTCTCTTTATTACAGCATGATGGATGTCCACTTTATTAGATTCAAGTGTGACACTATAAGCTCACTTTACATAAACATTACCACGTTATTAAAATGCTCTACAAGGAAGGGGTTTGAAATGTTTGCTAGCACATCAGTATCTCCTACTTGAATTTCAGTATGCTATTCTACCTTCCCCTTGGAAAAATGGTCCTTAGTGAGACTCACAATACTGTGTTTTTTCAGGATGTGATCCTTGGAGGCTAGATCTAAATTTCTCCAAATATTACACTGAAGGTTAAGCTTGCACTCAGACAATAAAATAATCACAACCATAAAGTAATAATGTTGTGTCTTTGTAAGCCACCAAGACAGCAGAGCACAAAATGCTGTCAGCCTGGTCCTGTCATTCTGAACTCAGTTTTCTGATCTCCTGAGAAGGTGAAACAGAAGCAGGTGGGGCAGAGCAGGAGATCTGTGGTTCAGCTCTTATTCCACGTTTTACCTGAGCTGGTATACATAACGCCTCCAGTAAAGAAATGTTGTGGCATCACATTCAAATACTAAGCTATAGAAGTTAGTACGGGCTGAGGGCGGTGCCAATTGCTGCCTCACAAATTTTGCCTTTAAAGATGATCAGGTAAATATTTCCGAAGTCAGATCTGGAAATTTCTTGAGACAATTTTACTGAAGAAAGCATCTGTGTGTTCAAAACTCGTATCTGTATGCCCTATGAGAAAATGCCAATGCAAATCAGCTTGCTGGATACATTCTGCTTGATCATGTCTAGACAGGTTGTGAACTGTAATTACTGGCTCTGATTAGTTCAAAATTGAGTCATACCTTTTTTTAATCTACTGTGCCTGTCTCACCCACCTGTTTATTGGGGGCTTCAGAACAAAAAGCCCTTAACATATATACTGTTTCTTTCTACTCATCTACACAGTGCATAGCACAGGTTTCAGTAACTGAAATGGCCTTTGTGTTCTTCAAAATATTAAAAAACAAGTGACACAAATTTCAGTAGAGAATAACGATAGCTTAAAAAGACAAATTTCTGTGAAAGATAATGTAAATAATTTTCCTTAAAATTTAACAATATAACTATTTAGAAAGGCTTGAAAGACTTACAGGGTGGTTGCAACTTACCTGACTTCCTTCTTTTTGCCAGAAAACAGCTGGCTGGGGATTTCCTTTAGTTTCACAAGGAAAAGTCACAGTTCGACCCTGGGCTACAATCTGGTCTCGTGGTCTCACCACAAACTGTGGGGGAGCTACAAGGTAAGGAAAACCATGGTGTAAGTTCAGGATATTTTGCAAGGGAGAGAAAGGGAATATTGAAGGAAAAAGACAACATTATGGAGATTTGTTTTATGTCAGAGGACATGACACCAGAAACATTCATTAGTATAGACAGAATTAATATATAAACAGAAACAACAACATCGACAGAGAGCGGCAATATATGTATGTGACATCCCCAGTCATAAAAAAAAAAAAATAAAAAGGAAAGAAACATTACAACCATACATGCTAGAGTCAATTCTGATGACATTAAATGCTAAAGAGCAGGAGTCAGGTGTTTGTATTGCTGACTCTGGATGTATTCTACCTTTGCTCTGGAAAGGTACCGGCACCCTCAGATCCTCTCACACTTCACAGAGCTATCGTGCATTGCAAGGTACGAATTAGGATAAACAGACTGCCTTTCTCAATCTGCCCCTCTGGACTTTTAAAAATGAGTGAGAAAGGAGAGAAAGGTCTGGATGACAGCAAAAGAGCACAAGTTCAGGAGCTCCCTCACTCCACTTACAAGAGGTGTGGTAAAGAATGGTGAGGGGAAGAGGACTTGCTGTATAAAGAACGGTTGCTAAAAGAACACAAATTTGGTAATCCCAGGTAAATCCAGGTTTCAGCTAGTTTAAAGAGCAGAGAGAAGCAAAAGTTGAAGAACTGATGGAGAGAGATGAGTGGTGAGTAAGAAGGAATAGGTATTTCAGGAGGTAAGGAAGACACAAGGTGAAGAAAAAAGGAGACTGGGGTTAAAACAAGAAAGAAGAAGCAGGTCTGGCTATGTTTTCAGTGTTTTCAAGTAGCTGGCATTAACAGTGTTCAGTCACAGGGGACCAGGAAGCAGAGTCAGAAGTGAACAATTTCTAAGAGAGGGGCATAGTTTGACTTCTCTGTAGGGTAATAGTGAAGAATAGAGTCAATGCTTGGGAATGTGAAGGTAGAGAAAAGATGCTAATGAGTAGAAAGAGAGCAGGGAAGAAGTGTTAGAGGACTTGAGATAAAAAACTTGAAATCAGTAACTATGTTGAGCATGATGTAGAAGTAAAGCAAATGATTTTTCTATGCGGGACATGCAAACCCTCCACTCTTAGTTCATCACTGGAATTCACTCAAAGGGGATTTGTACTTTTCTACATATTTAAAAAATGTAAGCAGCATATCCAAATATTCTTATCAAAGGACCCGCTAACTTTTGGGGCAGACTAAAGAAGGGGAAAAAAGTAAAAAAGAAACTCAAACCCCTCACCCCACCCTTGTTTTCTTCTATTCCACTGCTGGTTTTGTGGGAGTGCAGAGGGATGGTATAGGAACACTAAGCTTTCAGGTAAACAGAATTTAAGTGTTTTAGAAAACCGTATTTTCAGCATTATAATTACAAACTATTTAATTAGGCACGAAGAGCAATCAAGACCCAGCTTCCGATTACACCTGCTGACAGCAGACACAAACCTGCTAACTGCATGGAAATGTGAGCAGACCTGATTCTCTTGAAACACACTTTACAGCTATCTCATGAGGTACTTCCCAAGGCTTTACAGATCAGCAGGAGTCTAAAGAGCATCAGTTGAGTAGTATGGGCACTCTTAAAACAGGAACTGTAAAGCACTTAATAAACATTAATCAGTTTAGAAAGTAGAGGGTCTTTTCTTCTGCCTCACACTCCTAAAGAGAGGTTTGCGCCTTTCTGGAGAGAAATGTCCACCTCTTCCTCTACCTTAGGAGGTGTTAATCTTATGACCAAGCAGGACTAAGGGTGAGGAGCCCTCTTGCTGCCTGTTCATGGCCATGTGTTTTGAGGTTTCTATAAGGTGTTGCTAAACATACTCTAGGAACCAAACTCATGCTATACCACTCCTCAAGTATTGCAGTGAGCTACTTGGGTTTCCTCACCTTGTTACACCCAGCATATCCATGTGCAACCCCCATGTGTGCCAGGAAATGGCAGTGTAGTAATCAGTGCAGTGCTGTGGGTGGCCTCACGACCACAATCTTCCTATGGTGCCTAAAAACCTGGTGTCAGGAGACCATCCCATAGATCTATCCTAAGCAGGATGGATGGCTAAATTCACTTCTTAGGCTTGCTTGGTGCCCTGGGGGGTTCACAGGCAGTGCTCCCAGACAGCTCAACAGAAGCAAGAAGGGCATGGCGTATCTATGAGCCTGTCCTTCAAAACATGTAACTGAGTAAATGCAAGGTAGGCAAGGTTAAAGGTTCATCTGGAACACTCTCACATACACTGGTCTCTACTGTAGAGCAATAATTCAGAGTGCTAAACAGATATAATACAACCGAATTTGTCACTGTAGCAGACTTTCCAAGGATCAAATTAAGGTAATTAGCAGACTTTCCAAGGATAAAATTAATATAATTTGGTAGTCCAGGAACAATGAGAAATACACACCCTGGTTTCTACCTAGTTTCCAGTTTTTGACCTGTTCCTAATTTTCAACATCTCTTACTTTGCTAAGAGCAGAAAAAAGTTCCTCTTCCCTC
>VWZS01008197.1:798447-854391 GCA_013397075.1 Rhabdornis inornatus | reverse complement strand
CCCCCCCCCCGCAATAAGACAAGGAAAATAAATCTGTAGCTCTGACATGGACTGATCCTGTTGCTCTGTTCTCTCCCTGCCACACACCAAGTCCTCTCCACCATTTGACCATACTATAGGAGTAGATATCTGGCCTCACAGTTACTAGCTTAGGCTTTCTAAAGACTCCAGCAAGCAATCATGTATAGTTATGCAACAATTTCTTTTCTAGCTTTGCTCTGCAGCCTTAATTACTAGAAATTCACCATAAAAATAAATGAATGAGAGCTTTTACTCACATTAAATTGAGCACAAAACCAGTTTCTTCAGCCAAACTATTTAGCATCGTAATTTTAAAGGATATGAAAAACATAATTTTTGAAAAATAAAACTGCAGGCATTTAAAAAAAAAATATTCAAAGATGGAGTTATACAATGAAGGAAATCTTCATTTTGTCGTAGTTTGTTGCCTTATTCAGCTATAGCTCTGTTCGCAGACAGCCTCTGATAAAAATACCCTTGTTTACAGCATTTAAAAAATGTTTTCACCATATTATTTTATCTGTCAATTTCTAGTTGAACTTGAAAACTGAAAGTAACAGTCAATAATTGCAGGAGCAATTCTTGGTCAAATGTAACTACCCAAACACTGTGACTGTCATTATCCTCAGAGAATGCAGCATGACCCTGCTCAGAGACAGTAAGGCTTCTTTGACAGAACAAGCACTTGGGTTCTTCAATTTTCTTAGAAGAGAGCTCATTATGTTCACATATGGATGCTGTTTATAAAGACAGACAAATATTATTACTTCCATTCTGCAGAAGGGTTAAGTGAGATCATGACTTGCTCAAAGCATGGCTTCAGTGGAACACTGGGCAAAATTTATTCAAGCCATTATTGCTGCTCTCAAAGTAGGTGAATTTCTAAAACATTCTGAAAATGTACAGTTAGAGAAGTAACAGCAGGCTTGATATGCTTCAGCTGTTAAAGTTACGTGGTACTTTAATGCTTAATTCAAGCTAAACATTAAGATCATTAAAAGAATCTGTTGAAAAAACTTATGAAGCAGCAAACTGAGTGTTGTGCCTATCAGATTATTACTTTCTGCTATTTCAGATGTAACACAAACTGGATTGGAAGAAGCAGAGTGGAAAACACCTTGCTTAACTGACATCTGAAAGTCAAAGATAGTGGCTCTGAAATGAAATATATTGCTTGGATTCCAGCAGACTAGCCAAAAATAGGGGAAAAAAAGAACAATTAAGATTACAGACCCAATATACTTCTACTGAAACTTCTTTCCTTTTTTTTTAGAAATTTAAATAGTACACAGTAAATTAAATTTGATTTTTGGCAAATTATGCTTTGATACTACATTCAGCAAGTGCTGGCTTCAATCAATGTCACACTAGAGCTCTGTTATGCTAATAGATGATATGGAAATCAGATGGTTGAACATGAATAAAAAGCACAGGCCATGTATGAGGGGGCTTTGAGATGAGGGGATGGGGGGACCCTAAGGTTAATCACATCATGTTCAGAACTGTTTTTACAGCACAGAACAGTATGTGACTGCAGGAATTAAAATGGAGATAGAAAAGCATGAGCAGTAGTGAGCATTAGTAATGTTGTTCAAAATGGGAAGAGTGCATTCTGTTGCACTCTTTTAGGATGTTGGTGGATTATGCATGACTGAATGTATCTCTTATGCTGTTAATAAATATATATGAAGGTAGTCCCTGCTCCAGTGTTAAAGAGCTTTAAAAAATACAAAAAACAAACAAAAAAAACCCCAACCCCCAACACCAAAAAAAAGAAAGAAAAAAAAAGAGCTGCATATAATTTCAAAGGGATTTCTCAGCTCTACTCCAATCTTCATAGTTAGCAGAATCTCTAATCTGATAGGATGGATTTCATGCATTTCTTCTTAGTACTGCTGCTGAATACTAAAGGTTACACTGAGTAAACAGGAGCTGATAAAGCTGCTGATGCAGAGAAGCTTGACTGAGACGGAGTTCACCCCTTGTAGGTGAACTCTGGTCATCTGATAAGAAATATGGCAGAAGACTCAGAAGGGGAGGGGAAATTTAATACATAAAAATGTGAATTCATAGCAAAAAAGTAGATTGATCCCACATCAAGTACTAGCAACATTTTTTCCCAATTTCCTCAGCTGATCTTGTGATTTGAAGTTGACATGGAATTCAATGACCCTATGGGAATTTCATTATCACAACTTGCTCACAGTACCTTCCCCAGACCAGATGCCCTTGGGTCCATACATTATATTGGTGATTTTAATTAAAAATAGATTTGTAGCAAGTTTTTTTTTTCTAATATTTCTACTGCAACAGACAGGATCAATAAATTACAGCAAATTGTATGAAGTTCAACAAGCCAGTGCCAAATGCTGGGTCCTGTACTTGAGTCACAACAACCCCAGGCAGTGCCACAGGCTTAGAGAAGAGTGGCTGGAAATCTTCCCATCATGAAAGGATCTGGGGGTGCTGGTCAGCAGTGGCTGAACATGAGCCAGCTGTGCCCAGGTGGCCAAGAAGGGCGGTGGCACCTGGCCTTTATCAGCCATGGTGTGGCAGCAGGACCAGGGCAGTGACTGTCCCCTGCACCCAGCACTGCTGAGGCCACGCCTTGAGTCCTGTGTTCACATTTGGACTTCTCACTGCCAGAATGACATTGAAGTGCTGGAGGATGTAGTCTGGGTTTCAGAAAAAATTTCTTCACCAAAAAGACTGTCAAGCACTGGAGCAGGCTGTCCAGGGAGGTGGTGGAATCACTATCCCTGGAAGTATTTAAAAGATCTAAAAGGTCTTTTCAAACCGATTCTATGATTCTACCAGGGAATAGGAGAATTTATTCAAACCTTATTAAAGCTAGTAGAAATTCTCCTATTGGCTTATGTGGACTTTGGACCAAATCCATTGGAAAAAAAAAAGGTATTACAGGAAATGAGTGACAGCAACAAATTTCAAGGGCTTAAATTACAGATTTGACAACCTTTAATTACAACTAATTTCAGTTGATAGTGAACTGCACATGAAATTCATCATGGAGATTACTTAGGCAAGCTGAAGTGATAAAGATGAGGGCTTCATTTTAAACTGGAATTGTTTATCATCCACCAATATATTTCTATGACTGGTTCAAAGCAAGCAAGGGGAAAGATGCTGACTTGTAAATATTCTAAGCAAAATTCAGATAATGGTAGGGGGAAAGGCTCTGAGGAACAAGTAGAAGCACACTGGTAAAATAGCAAGATTCTATAATACTTAGTTCTGCTTCCAGCAGGGAAGAGACAGCAGGCAAACCTAAGATTTCCACCTACAGTCTTTTTCAGTATTGTACATCTGCAGAAATCAATTAATTTCATTTGAACAGTCAAGGTTACACCTGGTACAATACTCAGTAGCTCTGTCTGAAACTAAAAGAGTGAGCTGGGTGACAAGATAATGTTGCCTTCCTCAAATTGCTTTTTTGATTTTGGAATACCCATCAAATCTTCTTTTGCAAAGACTTGGAGCTAGTATCTCAGTGCTTCTCTCATGCCTTTGATGCACATGGATATTTTAAGAGATCAAACTCAATTCCACCCTTACAAGTACAAATCAAGACTTGCCTCTAAGACATTTACACAGAGGAAAGGAGAAGCCTGCAGAGCTCGGTGTAAAGCAATAGGTATTTTTAAAAAGGAGGTAACCCTTGACACCATCTATGGAATAGAACTACTTATCTGTAGGATTGCTTTGCTGGTTCCTGATACTAGCTTAGATGACAATTGAAGGCAGTACAGGAACTTTTTAAATAAAAAAAAAATCATCCTCTACCTTTCTGTGTCATTAGTTAAATTTGTCTGGCAGATACTGGAATTTTAGATGATTTTGTGATACAAATGCAAAATAACAACATAAGATCCTATTTACCCACCTTGTAATGATGTTTAGCATGAGCTGCCAAGAAGTGCAGATATGAAAATCCAGAAATTTTGAAAGATCTTTTGCAAGGCTACTATTGCTGATGGAGTAAATAGAAGAAAGCAAAATAGGTGCAGCCTCAAACTCCAGAAACTTACGTTGATTCAGCAGTTCTTCCCTCAACAGTTCAGATCTTCTTAATGGGTACTGAAAGTGATGTGTAGTTGTTAGGACACAAAGTTATTAGTGCATTATTAGCTGTGACTAATGATAAATCAAGGGTGTAGCCTCTGACACAGGAGCCATTACAGAAGATGGAGAGCATGACTGCTTAGGCCTATTACTAATTCAGATCTTTCTTATCAGAGATAAACTAATGGAAGCTAAGGATAATAATTCTCTTTAAAGAGAAAAGACATCTCAATCTTATGGTGTGCTCCAGTGATTAGGTGTGCTCACACACAGGGAAGGCAGTAACTTTTTAGCACTTGAGTTACAACTGAGTTACCTGGAAAATGAGTTTCCTCTCTTATTCTGCCATTTCCTAGGCTGTATGAGTGCAACAGCCTCTGAAACAAATGCATAAATCTCATCTGGTAGATGATTTTTGTTCTGGTTTGGTTTTTTTTAACTATGTACTCTTGTTTGTCCATTTAGAGTGTTCTCTGTCTTTCATGATTTCTTCTTCAGGTGTATAGCTCTGCCACAAAAATGAAGAATGGGTAGGTTGTGGGGATAACAAGTGATTTATGAAGTGTTTCACTACACCCATTATATTATTTAAAAATCACATGTGTAGAGGGGGTAAAGCAGGTGCTTGGTTTGCAATCTTCTGGAAAGCAGCTTCCCATAACCTAGGGAAGCAAGGATAACCCATAGCTTGGATACCACCTTTAACATTGACGCTGCTTCAAAATCAGTTCTCGCATGTCCTGAAACAACAGGTCAAATACACAAAAGCAGAAGCAAATGGCACAAGTGGGGAGAACTTTTGGCAGGTTGAACTAAAGGAAACACTGAGGAAGAAGAATCAGAGCAAGAAGTAGAGAGCAGGGGGAATTATTACCAGGATCAGTTCCCCTGTAAGTGTGCTTCACACTGCTGCTGTCTCATGGAAACTGAGAAATTCCTTTTGTTTTGGTTTGTTGCTGTTTTCAGATGAACCATGTGTAAACACAACATTGTGAAAAGAGCAAACTTTGATAATTTGAGAATGCTAAACCTTCTTTCATACTAATTGTTCTAATTTTCAATTTAAATTCAGGTTCTGAATTTCACATATAACAACATTTTTATCCTTCAGTTGCTCTGACACACTGAAGCAAATAATCTCTTAAAGCATAGAATCAGAAGCATTTTTTCCTTCTTTGCAAGAGGTGAAAGAAGTCTAGAGAATCAATAAATAAAAACTGCTAACGATCCTATATATTTTGATACACAGAATTTTTCTTTTATCCCTGGATGACCCAAAAGAATGAAGTGGGATAAATCTGCATGGTGGAAAAGAAGATTGGTTCTTCATTCTTCCCTAGGACTAATGTCAATAAAAAAATACACTGATAATTATTTAAAAAAAATTCAAGTCTGCCTCCTACATAGACAAAAACAAAGGCATCTACTTTCTATTCCTCCATCCCATTTTCCAGTGCTCTGACTTCAGCAGCAGCACTTTTCCTGGGCTCCTCCTCCTCTTTGTTTTACAGTGCATTTAAATATTTAGTTTAATTTCAGTCTTAATTTCATCCCAGCATTAGACTGTAGCCTGTTCTCATTTAGTCATACATCCCTATTTTATTATACCTTGTCTAATTACCTCTTTTAAGCAGCCCTAGAATTTTGCAGATGCTGCTGAAAAACCCAGTCCAGAAAGTTTTGCATTTAGTTTTGATGCACATAAAGAGAGAGAGGACTGTTTCCGTCTGCCCAATAACTTCCATTAATCAGGACTTTGTCTACTTTAAACAGAGAAAATTTTGTAATTTTTCGCTTTTTTCCAAGTGTCTAAGATTCAGGATATACCTTTTGCTCAGATCACATAGAAAAGATGTGCTCTTCTAAAATCTTAAAACTTTAGCCTGCTTGGTTATGTAAATTATACCCTTGTGCTGTTCTTACCTTCTGTGAGTTGACCAAACAAAACAAATTATGCCACCAAGAAGACGTGTAATATGCCTTGATTCCTTTTTTCAGGGGACATGGCAGGATGGTTTGTTGGCAATATGTTTATAAACGAAAAGCACAGCCCTTGCTGATATAGTAGGATTTCATCAAATAATGAGTGTAATCTGGTTAACTCCTTCAAAAAGACATGAATTCACAAGCTGAAGAGCAGAGCTAAGAAGATGATAAGGGTAAAGAGACCAGACAGAGGCTACATCTATAGTGAGAAAGGTGACAAATTCCTGGTTTGTTTACCCTTGAGAACAAATAAGGCGGAGAGGAGACACTCTGCTCAATTTGGGACACTGTTATAGGAGGAGATAAAAAGGAGAGAGGAAGAAAAATTACTATTTATTCTGACTGACAATGTTAACATTCAAGGAATAGGGCATACAGCAGTTTTGCTGCTGAGTAACACTGAGATCACATCCAAGCTGTAAATTGGCTGGCAGCAAGAGAGCAAAGAAAGTGAAGGGAAAAGCGATCAGATTAATGTATTGATTTCCACATTCCTCTTGAAGGAAAGGTAAGCAATTACTCCTTTTACTGAAAGGAAGGGAAAAGCTTGGAGAGAGCAACACATCAACAGACCTTTTTTGCACACTAATCTTCAAAAACTTATGGATATACTCAGAACTCAGAAGCCAATGAAATAGGAATACAATTCCCACTGATTTAAGCATGCTTTGAGAAACTTTGAAAGTTAAAAAACAAAAAGTTATGTATTAAACTCCTTAAAACTTCCCCAAGTTAGAGCTCAGCAATTTAAAAAAACCTTAAAGTAAGGGGGCTCTTGATCACTTCCTGCACTTCAGCGACTAAAGGCAAAGTAGACATGCTAAGGACTTCAAGATTTTTAGAGTGGCATTTATAGGCTATGAAAAATCATAACAAGTCAGCTTCATATTTTAATCTCTTACTGTCATACAAAGCAATCTGACTTCCATTCTACAGCAACTTTTTACCTTCAAATCTGAAGAATTTGCTGACTATTTAAAAAATAATGATGTCTTACTCTTTCATTTAACAAGTCCAAAAAGCCCAATGTCCACTGTTGTCCTTACCCTCTCCTGAAAATTTCTGTAAGTGGTACCAAACAGGCCAGATAGCACATTTTGATATAAATTTGAGATTTCTGCCACTGAAAGATGGCATTGTAGCACCAAGCATGATTTCACCTCTCATCTCTCCCATCACACACCAATCCACATCACTGATATTCATAAATCCTCAGTGTCTCAAGTGGAGGTGATATGTTAATGAACGTAATAAAAATAAAAGCATTCATTGTATATAGACGTTCCCTGCAAGAGTCAGAATGAAGAAGAATAAGTAAAATTGTTTCTCATTTACCAATCTGAACCATCTGAACAATGTCACAAAACCTAACACAACTTCCTATAAAATACAGCCCTTTCTATTGTTTTTCATGCTGCACCACTCTTAACAGACCATTAAGTTATGCCAGACTGATATATGCCATGAAAACTTCCCAGTGCAGATTGAAATGTATCATACAGTCACATTGCACTTAAATACCAATAGATTGCATTTAATTAACAGGAAATTTGGAAAATTCATGGCAGGTGTCTTAACTGTCTGTGTCTTCACCATCATGACAGGGAAGTTCAGTTTTTGTACTTGCTCTCCCTTTAGTCCCTTAGCTAAGTTCAAATACTTCACTTCTATCCTGGTGGCAAAAGTATCCATGTATTTTCTGCAAGTCTCTTTTTCTTTGGGAAGATGAGCCACAGCACATGACAAAAAACTAAGTAAACTTGACTTACTGCATAGCAACTGACATGCAAAGAACTGTATTTTCACTCGGACTTAGTTGAAATTAATTTGCAAACTGAATATTACTCTGTCATCTGAATGACTTTTTGTATTATTAATAAAAAAGTAACTGGGATATCAGACAGATCTTCATAGATCTTCCATTTGAAGGTCCTCCATCTCAAAGTAGTACAACAACTGCCTTTGAAATGAGGATCAGTGTTACTGAAACTTTTGGGCTCTTCCCAACTATTGTGCTCATTTCAGCAGCTATGCTCCTGCCCAACTGCCATAAGAAATACAGCAAAATGCAAAAATGAGAAAATTCGAACTTGCCCATCTGGAAAATCTATCTAATGAGTGAAATAACTACAGAAATGGTCTAAATAAGGATAAATATCTTGTTTCCTAAATCCATCTGTTGTAAATCCTATCAGAAATCTTTTCAAAAGGTTATAAATAATCTATTTTAGAAACAGGCAACACATTTATTCCTAGCAGCAAATTCAAACATGATGAGTAATCTGGCATAGAGCTTTTAAATTCACCAGCTGCCACCCACCTCGGGCAGCACCATACTTCATTTTATATGTGCAGTACGAACCATTTGTTAATAAGTGCTTGAACCCAAGATAGTCGCAGGCAATCCCACTCCTGAATTTTCCACTCAAGCTGAAATTAAAATAAAATAACCCACCTAACAGAGTATAAATATTTGAAACAGGCAAAAACTGACTAGAAAATGAAAATTAATCTGTTTGCAACAAGAAATACAAATCTGAAGCATTAAAAATACATTTATCTACTCTTCATTGGAAAAAAGAAAATGTTTGGTCTTGTTTATAATCTAATAAAGACAAAACCTGTCTGCTTTGAATTGAAGACAGTGATGGAAGACAGAAGTACCTAGATAATTCTCTGGTGTTATGAAAGAATATAAACTTTTAAGTGCTCCCCTGCACTTTAACATATACATAAATATACAAATATACTTCTCTTAAAATGTCATCCTCCCAGAAAGCTGTGAGCTAATTACATGAAGTAGTGTTTTCTTTAGCTTCCTTTAGGTAAGGAGAGGTATTTTTGCTCTGCATTCCAGTTAATTTCCTGAACAAAAATATGCTACAAGATTTGACTCGCTGTTCTTGTTAAATGACAACTTTAACAGAAGACTACTTGGGTTCCTTGGTGGAGAGGAAGTTACTTCGGTTTGTCTTACCAGAATAAATTTTCAAAAAAAACTGGGATAGGTAGCCACCTTCTTTTCCTAGTCTTGAATGAAACAGAGTTATGAACTGCAGAAATTAGCTTTATTTCAGGTACTTAAGCAAAAAGGCCAATACAGGTGCACACTATCACTGTCTTTCTACAGGTACAGGATCAGGTAAGTGACTGACTGATCTGCTTAAACACAGCAATCCTCACATGCACTTGTATGGGAGTTCTACATCAAACAATCCTTTCACAAGTCACAAAGACTATCACTAAATTAAATAATTTGATAAAGACCATATAGTAATTATTTCAAGATCTACCATTCTAATTTCAGTTTCCTGAATAAATTCTGTAAAGAAGAAATTTCTTTGTCACAGTTGTTCTCTTTCAACAAAATAAAATTGCCTAGGCAGGGAATATGTGGAATTGACCACTGCATGATCACACAATCATATACCTGGACATAAAGTAACTGGAGACCAAGATCTGCTATATAAGCTTTGGAGATGGAATCAGGGATGACTCAATGGCCTGAAAAATCTTAAAAACGAATGAGTGCTGTGAAATGAGACACTCTCAACACTGCTGAAACCTATCATTTTCTTGTGAATTTCCAGTCATTTATTTTATGTAGTTTTCGCAGTCTCCACTTTATGACTCTTTTTCCTTGCCTATCTTTTAAGAGTCAGAAAAGTGAAAAAAAAAAATCTACAAGCAAAATACTTCTAATCTTGTGGCATTTCTGAGTTAATGAAGAAGCACACTAAATTCACACCACATTTTCTAAGCAAAGGAAAATCTTCTCCGGAGTTTACTGCAGTTTTACACTTCTGCAACTCCCGGGAATGAATTACTAGAGAACCAGCCTAATGCCAAAATAATACACTAGTGATTTGGGTTTAAAGCTTGCTATCAAAATCCCGAATGAAGAAGAGTGAATTTCTATTCTGCAGAGGGAATTCTCCAGGTGGGGATAAGCCATGGTGTGACTGTGGATGTATTTGGCTTGGTTCCATGGATGTTAGTTCAAGCAAGTTAATAAGAGGGGCTCACCCTAGTTCTGGAAACAGAGACCTAACCTGGATTTCATCTTTAAATTACTCCAATCTTTCTTCCACCAAAATTAGAACAGTGAAGAGCTGAGATGAATTAAAACTCTCAAACTTTAGTTGAACACATATCTAACAAAAGCTTTGACTAAGTACATAAAGACCAAACCCCTCCTCAGTCTCCATAAACAACACTACTGACTTTTTACACTAATCCAAAAAAAATCAGGGTAACCATATTATTATTCTAAAAGATACATTTAAATACAAACCACAAATATCAGAGGAGCAATGCAGCTCATTAAACTAAATCCATGTAGGCACAGAGTAAATATTCATGAAAGAAAATTGAATCGTACGTTCAGGATATTTCTGAACATCAGAAGTGAATTTCAGCTACTGACAGTTGCAAATTTTCCATGATCCTCAGTAAGATTTTTATGCATTTACAGAATTTCAAAGACACAGGAAATACTGAATTTTTCAGTGTGGGAATTTAAAACCTAGAGGTTGTCTTCCTTAGGACTGGTTTTTCAAAACAGCCTGCATCCTATACAGTGCACTCCAAACTGCACTCCAAGATGACCCAAGGGCAGAAATCAGTGATGAAGTTCCTTAGCAAGCACGGAAATCCACTCCATCCCCTCTCCAATTTCAGGACTTCTTTATTTCAGAACTCTTTGGACAGTACAAGAAAGACAGGACATGCAAAGCCTGTGCTTTTACTGCTGTGCAGGAAAAGCAAGATGAGCTGATTGTTTAGGGCCTGGGAGAAGCTCACCAAACTCAACACAATCCTTTCTGTTGATTTTAGCGGCTTTTCCACCAGGCCAAAAACAGATAAAACATCGCAATGAGTGATTGTGGCTCGGTATCAGCACACCCACCCCGTTTCACTGATCAGTACTTGTTGGTGATTTGGCAAATGTGCTTGTACATGACACAGCAGGAAATACAACATTTGGAAATAGCACTTTGTCAGACAAAACCGCTTGCCTGGTGTTAGACAGTTACAAGTATTAAGCGCTGGCTGCTCATTCCAGCCAGTGAAATGCTGTTGCAAATGAAAGATGAAGCATTGCATGAAGCCATGCTAAAATGGATAGAAGGATGGTTACTTACCAACGGGGCGAGCTGTTGACATTACAATGATGTAGTGAGAACATAAAAAGGAAATTAAAAAAAGAAAAGAATATCTGTCAGAATGCATGACGTGTAATGTAACTTTCCACTATGGATACTACCATGATTGCTAACCCCTCAAATGGCAGTCTAAGTCAAATGTTCACTGCTGTTATTGTTTAGTCACGTGCCACTATCATCCCAATTTACTTGAGCATAGCATCTGAACAAGCTGACTGGAACCATTCTCTGAGAAACATTTTTATTATCTTCACATGCCATCATCAAGTATCATTGTTAATGTCTGATAAAAGAAAAATTGCATTGCATTAGCACAGACTTTTAGATCCCAATGAACATATCAATTTAAGCCTCACACTGCCAAATGTCATGCAAGGCATTTGCTTTCTGAGTCAAATACCAACTGAATTTTAAGCATGACCAGTCAGTACAGCAGTAAGGGCTACAGAAAGCCCAGAACAGTTTTTCTCATCCAATAATGGGCATGAAAGCTTACAGCACAGTGCTTTTTCATCACTGACAATGAGGATGAAAATATAACAAATGGGCTGAAATGGCCACAGGGGCTTCAACCCAGAAACTCCCAAATCACTGCTTAGGTAACTTCAACTTGCTAAAAAATTGCTGTTAAAGGATTGACAGGTTAATACTGTTTCAGACTGATAGAGAGATTGAAAGTTGGCGCTGCAACAGGTGATTTCTTGGTTATAGCAACATCCCTTCGTTATACTTGTGCTGGGGAAGAGAGCTGTCAGTCCCTCTGGTAATAAAATATAGACATCTCTTCCAGAAGAGCTGAAAATTTGGACATAAAATTTACTCCAGGTTGCATCTGTGTAGGCAAAGCTTCCCTTATTTTATCAGCAGCAATAATTACACATTTCTGAGCAATGGCACAATTCTTTTTTTTTTTTTTTTTTTTAAGAAGATTACCAGGCCTGTGTGCTTATGTACAGGCTAGGGTCAAGTGTAAGACATGCAAATTCAGAGATAACAGCAAGTGTCTTCTTAGCTCTCAGCCTTTCCATGGCTCTGACCCCATTTCATTTAACTGTGTCTAGTCTGCTGCCATTTTCACCCATCATCTATTGGAACACTTTTTGGCTTCCAGTATTATGGACATATTCCTTCTTCTGCAGAAAGATGAGGTATAAGAGTGATATGCATCTTTCCAAGACAGAACATGGAGTCTGGGTCACAGAACTCAGATTCTCCTGTTGTTTGTGACAGTGTAACGCAACTTTCCTGACTGCATCCCCATCCTCTGGTTTAAGAAGATGGAGCTGTGAATGAGGGAGATAAAGTTTACATGGTTCTTGTCAGGTGAGCAGATGGA
Source organism: Rhabdornis inornatus (assembly GCA_013397075.1). Taxonomy (NCBI): domain Eukaryota; kingdom Metazoa; phylum Chordata; class Aves; order Passeriformes; family Rhabdornithidae; genus Rhabdornis; species Rhabdornis inornatus. Next base: position 841,803 of record VWZS01008197.1, on the reverse strand, counting down.
ACTACATGACACCTGCAAGGTCCAAGACAAGATCAAGGTAAATTTTGAAATGCTTAGTGGTTTTGCTCCTTTACAAGACATGGTAAAACCATTGTCAGACAACACTGTTAATTAAAAATTCAGAATTAATGCTTTCTTTAATTACGAAGTCCATTGTTCATCATCCCTTTAAAGTCAAAGGGAGATTTCCTAGTCCTTTGTTTTCATAAAATTCAGAGACATAGCTTTCTCCAATGAATTGCTTATTTCTTCTCATTTTCTGCCATATCTTGAACATGTAGTATGTTTCTAATATCATGGCTTCCTTTGTATTGAATAAACACTATGTATTTGACTGTAAATTACAAACCCAGGGGGAAAAATACACAAGATAATGAAAACATGCTTTTACTGGGGGAAAATAGATTAAATTACAAATTTCCTTGCGTTTTTTTCCCTTTAATTTCATTGGGTTCAAGCTTCGGTGATTTCAAAGGATTTTTTTGCTGGGTTCTAGCTGCTGTTTACATTACAAGTCAGGGTAGAAAATCCTAAAGGCTTGCTCCAGTAATGTACACAGTGGACACAGTTCTAGGTGTTTTTAAAAGGCAGGGAATTGGCTACCAGAATTACTGGACATTGTGACCCGGCCTGAGACAAAGAACAGAGTTAGACTGTTTCTGGGAGTTTGCTGTGGTGACTAATTTTCCCATATTACAAAAGGGAAGAATAATTTCTTACACATCTATGTCTCCAACTTAAAATGGGAAGAGCCATATCGTCACTTACAGTCTAAAGTGAACACTGAGGTAATATTTCAAAAGATTATCACAACGCTCTCTTTTCTTTGTTACATACCAACATCTCTCCCCCTACAAAGCCAGTCTGGCTTTTTTTTTTTTTTTTTTTTCTTTGAATTCAGCAAATTAAACTGAACTGTGTCCATGCATTAAATGGATGGAAATGGAAGCTGGCCTCTTGGGTCAGTTGACCCCAGTTCTAATAAAGCAATCCATTGAGACTTTGAACATTTGATTTAATGTGCATGAAAAGAGGAGGACAGATAAAGCTAAAAATGTTTTTATTAACCTTTCCCAGCTCTACTGAAAATCGTCAGCATGCACCACTAAACTGTGAAATAGTGTCTGCATGATATCCATTGTGCCAAATTGCTGCTTCTCTTTTGGAATGAGGTAATAACTATTATATTCTATTTACTCAAATAGAAATACTAGCTTACAAACTTTTTCTCTCCCCATAATCTTTAGCATGTCTATATCTACTGTCATGAAAGATATTTTGGCAGCTCATTATTCCACCAAAAAAACTCCTTACCAAATGAAAGAGCAGCACATAACAGTGAGTGGATACTAGAGACCACAAATATTTTAGGAAAGAATAATTAGTCTTTACCTTGTAATACTTAAAAAATTTAATTAGGATTTTCTCTTTCCTTTGGCTATGGTTTATTTCTTGGATAAAGGGTAGTGGTAGAGAGCTTAATTATGGCAGAGCTAATCCTATAATAATATTATCTGTATTATGTTTGTCATTAATAAATATAGTTGCTCTACTCCTTATACTTCTTAGAGAAAGAAACGTGACTAATAGCCTGAACTGATGGCTCACATATTAATGCCTATGCTCCCAGTTATGTAGCACTTGCTTATGCATATATGCCTCTCCTCTTCAATAAAACACATTGGGACAGGACTTTAACTGCAGGGGGATCCTATCCCACCAAAATAAATTAAAAATTTGCACGAGATATCAACAGGACCAGGATTTCACCTGCACTGTAAATCAGTGCAGCAGCAGCCACCATTGCAAAGGGTGTGTGGAACCCAAAGAGTGGCAGGGAAGGATGTGGCCCATCTCATCAGAAAGCGATTATCCATGTAGGACACAGGCCCTGCCTCTGTGGGAGCACTGACCTCGCACGGTGAGGGTAGCAGAGGCTTCCACCTTCCCCACTCGATTCTCAGCGATGCAGGTGTAGGTGCCTTCATCTGTGCTCATGGCTTTCTTAATACGCAGCGTGTAGTCGTCTTTGATGTCATACCTGTGGCACAGCAAAAGAATGAAAACTCTTTTTGTGGGCAACAGGAATAGACAAAAACTATTACCTGGAAAATGCCAGTCTGAATCTATCTTGGTGCCAACTTTGGAAGATAAATTATTATCCAGCATTAGATAATTTCATGAAGCATTAATCTCCATGACATTTTTATTGCACTCTGCATTAGTTAGAAACTTTACATAAAATTAGTATTGCTATGTTCAGTATTAGGGCTTTATTAGTAATATCATTCACTTTGTCCTTGATCTAGAGGAATAAGATAAAATTAAGGTATCAGACATCAGTTATCAATACGTGACAGGTCAGGTTTATCATGCCTTTAACTATGTGAGCTATGTGTTTTACCTTTTGCTGATTTGGAAATTTCTTTTTATATACATTTTCCCCTACAGCAGCAATCCCTTAGAGAATGGTGAGCATGGATCTCAAACTACTCAATTGCAAACAATAAAAAATATATTCTAGCACTGGAAGGTGACATTTATTGAAGAGGCACAATAAAGTAGATTTATCAATTTCACAGAAATACAACAAAATGGTTCAATAAGGGTGGAAAATGACATTTTCTCTTTCTTAAAAGAAATTAGAAACAATTCAATTGCGCTTTGTCCATTTCTTTGCTTCTACTGCTGAAGTTATTTTAAAACTATGAGGATGTATATAACTTAATTAATGCAACATACTCCAACATGTAGTGAGCATTTATTCTCAAGGCATTTAGATTGATTATACCCAGAAAAATATTTTCAGTTAAATTGTTCTTATCCTGCAGAAGTCATGCTTAACAAAGTATTTTAGGCTCTGATCCAAAGCTCATTAAAGTTAACAGGAGATGGCATGTTGTATAAAATGTATTTGGTTCCCAAATCAGGAAAACTCTGGTAATCAGCATAGATTACCCTTTAAATATTATTTGTTAAATTATTTTCAACAACATTTCTTCTTGATATAGTACATTAAAGTCACCTTGAATCTAGACTTGGCTTCAGATTCACATGTATCAGTGAAATAGGAACACGAAACTAAAGATCGATCTAGACTTCAGGAGGTGTCAGTACTATTTCTCACTTTATACACAGTCATGACATAATTTTAGGAGGTGTAATTTACTTTATTTTTGTTATGCAGTAAAGACCTCATAGAGTTGTACAGGAAACACACTGAAATCATATGGAAGAGCACCCTTAAATGTTTGGATGAATAAGGATGCAATGCAACAAATCAGAGGAATGTTTTCAGGCTCTATGAGCATTTATAGATCTTTTGGGAATGTGAAAGATAACTTTTTTTGTGTACATAATGTACATTGCTATTGGTTCATTCAGTATAGGATGCTTTGAAGTCTGTTTGTAGCACCATGTGCTAACAGACTTCAAAGCATCCTAAATCAAAGATTCCATATGGTGAAATATTTAAATTTCTGTTAGGTCTAACTAAAGCTCACAACATCAATTAGAGCATTCCTAGAAACTCCAAGAACAAAGAGCAGTCAAGACATCCTTTCACACTCACCTCAGTAAAACTTCTTTCTATATTCAGTAGATTCTATCAATTAGCAAGAAATAATTTAATAAAGATGAATTTGAGGCTAACCATACTGTTAGAGTTAACATAAACACATATAACACCCATTTCTTTAGGAGTTAGACTTAATTGTATGTATATGGAGTACCTCAGATTTAACTGACTAGTAAGAAATATGCCAAGGGGAAGAATAAGTAAGTAGATGCCATGGCAAACTTTAGAAACTTGTAGGGATATTTTTTTTGCCAGCATAGCGCCATTGGTAGTGGTGAGGGGGGCAGGTAGTTATGATGTTAGAGAACTTAATATGCACTTTCTGGAGAACTAGACACCTATTACAACTACATTCAATAGCCACATGCAGCTAAAGAACATTTCTCCTAGACTGCTCACAAATTATGTCATTTTGCATGCTGTGCTGTGTTAGTCAATGGCAAATAAAAATCAGTGTTTTCATAAGACAGAAAAAGCAAATTGTCCCCCTTAAAAATCTCAAGAATATGGCAACATTATCCCACAACTATGGAGCAGCTATTTGTCTTTGGTGACTGCAGAGTTGCAGACAAGAGCAAATGATTATTTTCTTGACATGAGGCCAGCTCTAGGAGACTGAAAATATAAATTTGTATTAAGCTCCTGTATGATGAGAAAACTAAGATCAGTTGCAATAAAAATATGAATTGGATATCGGAATCAGGCCTATAAAGCTGGGCAACAGTTAGCCATCTATGTAATTGATTTCTTTTTCCCTATACAACAGATAACATCCCCGTGTTTTACCTACTGCTGCTGAGAGCAAAACAGACAGGCAGCAGGACCGTATCTGAGTGAGGATGTATCTGAGCTGGGATGCAGGCAGGCTGGGACAGGGAGCTCCAGCTGACTCACTCTGCTTCCTGTCACGGATGTGCTGGTGCTGGCATGCCAGCCAGCTGCCTGGGAGGCTGCGGCAGCCTTTATCCCTGCACCTGCCAATCATGCGCTTTGTGCCAAGGCTGCTGGGCGCAGGAGCCAGCTGCATGGCATGCCAGGACGCAGGGTGGTGGGAACAGCCACCAGCTCCCACTTGGGCCACCAAAGGGAGGGTGGTGTAAACATGCCACTGGCATGGTCCAGTTAACAATCACTTCGAGGACAGGTTCATCTCTCCCAGTCTGCTTCTCCAACAGGCCATACTTTTGGCCCACCCTGACAGAAGGTGCCATCCAGCCATTGGATTCATACGTGGATGGACCTGTGGGGCGTCAGAACCATCTGCTGTCCTGCAGTACTGATATGCTGCCCATCAGTCATCTGTTCCACCTGCACTGTCCCCACAGTTCAGCGAAGAGCTCTGGCAGATGAAGCAGACAGGAAGGAAAAAGGAGGAAAACTGGCTTTTAGCCTGACCCACAGCAGCACAAAAATAACAAGGAATGAAGACTGAAAATCTTTTGAATTTCTCAAGCATCCACCTGCTCAGCCTTGAACAGTGCCTTGTCTCCCCTCTGTCCTAGAGCCTCAAATCCCCACAGCAAGACGTTTTCACCTCATTTTCTGTAGAAGTCCAGTCTCATCTGGATTAGTGCTCCTGAACACTTGGGAATGAGGATCAGGGTTCTCTCTGTTAATACTAATCACAGAGAGCTTTTACCAGGCTCCTGGACTGACAATGGAATGGCAGAAAACCAGGGTGCAGTGGTTAAATTGCTCCTTAATGTTGCCAGTACATGAAGAAGGCTACGTCTTCAAAATATGTGCAGTGTCAAGAAACAACTTGTGACATATTGCCCAAATATTGCTGACTCCTAGCCAATTAATGCAACATTGAGCTAAAACCACACGGTGTCAGACATCAGTTTCACATGTTTATGGACAGCTAATTGATTTTAACTACTTCTCTTTGTTAAACATTCGGAGGTGCTTAACCCTTCGGCTCAGCTTAGACTTCAGCTGTCAGATTGAGCTGGGAGAGGTGTCTTGAACAGCCAGTCAGTCTGTGCCAGATATAAACCAGCCACTTTTGGGCACCACGTTACATAATTTCTGTTCTAGAAGAAATAGAGCAGGTCTGCCTTTCATTAAGCTAAAAGGAAGGGACTGGCAAGGAAAAAAGAAAGAAACAAGAGGCACATGAGAAAACACTGCTGGTGAGGAAATTCTAATAGAAATTGGGTGATTTTGAGTGAAATCTGGCAGTCTCTGGCACATGTGAATGCATTCATTGTTGCTAGTTCTGATTAATGACAGTTGTACAATAGTGTGCTGACAGTCACTGCCATACAGACACAATTTTTTTTTTTTATATGAAACACTGCTGAAAATGCAACCCAATCAGATTTGGCCCCTGAACAACATGTGCTATCATCACTGTACTGTGAATTGAGATTGATTGGTAACCAGCTGTGACAAAGTGGGAAAAAGAGCCTTGTCTTTTTCAAGAAAAGAAAAGAAGAAAAATAAAAAAACAAATTGTGTCAAAACCATTACCATCTGCTCAGCCAAACAGCAAATAAAACAAAACACATTAACTGTTTTTAAGTATCACAAATTAATGTACTGAGGTTGAATTCATGTGTTAACTTAAGCATCTAAGAATAAACATGAATTGAACTGGTTTTGTCACAGTTGGAATTTTTTTCTTCACATTTGGAAGTTCATACACATCCATCAATCCTCCTCATGATTATCAAACAAAAAATAGAGAAAAATTTGCTGAATTTAGATGTATTTAGCAATGCTTTTTTTGGTTTTGTTGCATTTGATATAAATTTTCCACAGTGTTTTGCAGAACCCCTAGTTTCCATATTTTCAAAAATGTGCTTGCAGCTATGCATAAAGAAAAATGCACCTCTTTTGTTTTTAACATGCACAGATAGCAAAAATGCAGCTGCATCTGGAGTCATTACATTCCTATGTATCCAAGTAGGTCTAACTGTTAATATAAGGATGTACTTGCTTTAGCAGTCTATTTTAAACTTCACAGAATGCACTGCTGAACTCAACAAATCCAACTCAAGAAGTCTTATTTCTTGCTAAAGGGATATTGCAAGAGGAAAAAGTCACATCTAAACTGTTAAAGACTGATGCCACTCAAAAATTTGCATTAATTTACACAATATATGTATTTTCATCTAAAACATTATTTTAAATAAAAAACATTAAATAAAAAATTAGAATCTTTGTATGCACACATTGTAGGCTTGCCTTTTCTTCTTTTTTTTTTTTTTAGAGATGGCACAAAAATGACTTTGCTCTATTTTCTTTTGCCTGCTTGCCAGACTATTTTGCAGAACACGCACAAAGCTTCAAGACTGCTCACAACATCGATGATTAGGGAGCCCAAATAGAGAGATGCTACTGGCCAAAACCAGGGTAAACAGGAGGTAGTTAAGGAGGCTTAAGCTTCTGTCTCCACTTCTGTTTTGTGGTGCTGGCACTTCAGCTCCCAGCATAGTGCCACAGCTTTTCACTGGCTCCTGCTCTCCCTGTGCCAGATGGAGGGAGCCAGAGGGAAGCTGCAGTGAGATGGGAAGTGTGAGCTGTTACCTGCTTCAGGCTTGTGTGATCCAGCAGCAGAAGGGAGAGCCTCCATGCCCACTGGCAATGCATATCTGGCATAAGTAGAGTTTTTTTCACTTCCATTCCATGCACTGATAAGTGGAAGCAGAAAGAAGCCCAAATCTACATGGGTAACAGCTTTCTGGGGGAAATATAGGAGTGTCATGTTTTCTTTCTCTATCAAAACCTGAATCGGCGACAGCAAGGGATATATTTGCCATTCATGCCAGAGAAAGGTACAAGACAACCTTATATTACTTTGAATTTCTTTGTGTGATGCATATTTGCATATGAATATAAAAGGGTTTCTATATTCCATATTTTCTTATTCTATACAACAAAGTAGGAAAAGAGCTCTGTGACACAGGCCACTATTCAGTATCGGGATTCTTCTTCAATTATGCTGACGTAGGTTCTGCTTTAGTCCAAAACCTCATACGGGTTGTGATCAGCAGATTATTTCTATCTGTTAGAGTAGACATTCTCAATTGCAATAATATAAACCAGAAAGCCACACTGCACTGTGTTTTAAAGCAAGGCATTCAATAAAATCATCTAAATCTCAAAAAATATGTGTACAGCTGTTACAGTTACTGGGCCAACATTGGGAAACCATACCTGTGTCCAAGGAAATACTGTTTTCCAAATAATCTAGAAGCATTACACTCCACAGCACTGCTCTTACATGCAAACAAACAGGTGTGAGTGCACATAAAAATGTGTAGTCTCTTACAAAATCAGGAGCCAGGAGCTCAGAAGAGAACCAAGAAAGAAGATTGAGACCGGTTTTTGATTCTCTTGGAAATAATTAGGAAACAAACAGAAGTTAAGAACAAAACATATGTCTTGGAATCAATGACTCAGTAAATCCTATCTAAACTTAGGAAGGTTCCATCCTTTACCTCTACATCTCTGTTTGCACATGGAAGTGTACTCATAGGGAATTACCACATGATAATTACCCAAAATAGGCTTCTGATTTGATTTTAGTTCCAGACAGAGCTCCACATTTCAGAAACTGGAGCGTTGGTGTAAGTATGATCTAAGAGACCTTGTAATCACTTGGCATGGAGACCTATCCTCCCATCATCAGGAGTAGTCCTTTGCCTCACAGATGAGACACATTTGTAAGGCACTTGGGGAGATTTATATTATTAATGCCTATGACATAAATTCATCCCTCAGAAAAGTACCCTTGATGCTCAGAGTTATCTGGTTTCATCCATTTCAGCTTTTGAAAAATTGAAATGTGACTGCAAGGACTGGAACAAAGTAATAAGATCTGAGTCCAGACTGGCATCATGCACCCAACTAAACTTGGCTTGATGCATTTTTTTAACATGAGCACGCAGATCATGAGTAGTTTGAAATAAACTGAATTTGTGTTTGCTCGTTTATTATTATTTGCCTAAAGCACATAAAAGATTACTATAAACTTATAGAGAAATGAAATATTTCATAATCTGTATTTTGAATCACTAACCAACCTTGAAGTGGTAATTAAAGATGAAGTCATGTTAATGTTGTAATGAAAGTGCCTTCAATACTGCAGTTGAGCCAGAAGTCATATTCTTAAAAAGTAAATTTTGCTAGTTAAGCAATTATCAACATAGAACTTACTGATAGGAACTTGAAATAATTTTTAGGCTTCAAACTTTACAATTAAAATGTTTCCACTGACAGTGTAAGTTAATTTGTTTTTAACTCAGATGACAAGTTTTGTATCCCATGAAGAGATGGAATGTGTTAAAGGAGAAGAAATCCCTGCAGGCCAGACATTCCAGTAGCATCATTGGTTACAACTCTTGAATCTTACTCCCGCTTGAATATAACTAACAGCTTCCTCCTCCCTGTTTTCCTGAGGCTTTCGTGGAAAAAAACTGTATAGTTAACAACCTTTACTTTTTAATTCTATGATTTTAATGGTTTTAATAAACTGATAATAGAAAGAAGGCGACCTTAATATCCTAAAATTTATAAATACAGTATACAAACCATGTGATTACTAAGCTTTTACTCAGTATACTTGGCTTTTTTGGATACTAAAGAACTATTTAAGCACTAGTAGGACAATTTTGAATGAAATTCTACATTAAATTTCACTGTGTCCCCTTCCTGCAAGACTATTTTTTTACTATAGCCTTCTGTGAGTGGAAAATTCAGATAAACCAATGTTTGAGATACACCCTACTACAACTGGCATTAAATTTTGTTTCTGAACTCTTCTAGTGACTTCATTAATTCTCTGAAATTTAACTAATTTAGGCTGCAGAATAAGAAAGAATAAAAAGAAATAAGAACATTCTCCTGTGACAATACTGTTTCTAGTGCACGGCCAGTGATCACTTCATAGATCATCAATAGTTCACACAACATAAAGAGAAAACATGCAGACGGGAGTGCTAGTTGACACAATTCCTTTATGGTTGCTGTCCATGGAGTTGTAAAGCTATTTTTCCAACCTTGACCCTTATGTAAGCAACTGGAGAGTATTTTCATGAATCTGCAAACAGACTGGCTGAAACAATAGCTCTTCTTCAGCTCTGTGGTGAGAGCTGACACTTAACATGAAGCCAATTTAAATGTCAACGTTATTAACTGTTTCTCTGCTGATCAGTCTAGCAAAGCCACACATTTACCACTTTTGCTCACAGCATTTAATATTTCAGACAAATGGAATGGCAGGCAACTCCTGGGTTAGACTAAAAACCTCTGGGGTAACTGTGGGACGACGACAGGACTTTATTCAATGTCAAGTTTTGAGGGATTTAAAATGTAAAAAAATGCTCTCATTTACACATTCACTTGGGCATGTACCCCTCATACAACTGTAAGGAATATGTTTCCACTGGCAGAGGAGGAAGGCATTAATGGCAGGCAAAATAGGAATCAGAGAAAAGGGATACTCCACCAAAAGTGCTACAGGAGGGGCACCCCACCATCACTGGGGTACATCATCTTGATGCTATATACAGAAAGAATTAACCATCTCCTGCATCCATTTTACCTCCCACCACCTCTGTATCTCTAAACGGTATCTCTGATTTTACAGAAGTTTTCTCAAGTGGTTCAATACAACAGCAGAAAGGATGCTTATGCTGCACTTGGCTGAGATCTGCCAGTGTTCACTTGTGCACCACAGACTCTGCAAGTCACAAAGCAGCTCTCTCTGTGCCAGACATCTACAAAAACATCCTCTGCAAACCTCCTCTCCTGCCTCCAGATGTATGTAAGGATACAAATACCATATTAAACCTCTTTTCTTTCACTGTCTCTTTTTGACAAGCTATTAAGAACATCCAATCTTCTCCCCTATGCTTCTCATAAAGGGACTAATCTCTCCTTAATGCTTTAGCTTAAGGAAAAAAGAGATGGGCATGTAAATCACACAGGATATAACCAGAGATGACAAATAGTACATGTGATATAGCTAATATGAAAAAACATCCTTTTCCCCTGACCCTTTATTTAAAATCGTTAATTGTTATTAATTGCAATAGAAATTTGCTGATGTAACCAAAGATTATATTCACTACACTACTAAAACACACTCTTTAGTCTAATTAATTTTCAATACACATTAGACTGCATTTTGTTACAATCTGCACAGATATTAACTCGAACAAAGCACACAGGGCTGTAGTGTTATTAACTCATATTTCATTGAAAGGTCATTCTCCCCTTGGTTGTATCTAGAGGGGGCTGGAGTTAAATACCTCAATATGTTATCCACAGAATATAAATGGAATTATGGAGCACCACTGTTTATTCTTAAAAATTACTGTCTCTCTTGCTTACAGAGCTTTATCTTGCAGTCATGATGTGGTGGGTATGTGCAAGGTGCCCACCAAAGCTCTCATGAGAGAGCAACAGCTCTGCAGGCATCAAGGTCAGTGAAGGAGGAGAGGAGGAATCCAGGCACGGGAGCAAACTCCTCTCCTGTGGAAAAAGCAGTGGCAGAGACAAGATGTGATGGACTGACCAGAACTCCCTTTCCCTGCCTAGGAATAAGGTGGGGGGAGGATGTTTTTAAGATTTGGTTCTATTTCTCATTATTCTATTCTGGTTGGATTAGTAATAAATGGAACTAATTTCTCTCCAGGTTGAGTCTGTTTTGCCCATGACACTAACTGATGAGTGATCTCTCCCCATTCTTACTTTGACCCATGAGCCTTTCATTATATTTTCTGCCCCCTGTTCAGCTGGGAAGGAATAACAGAAAGGCTTTGCGGGACACTTGACATCCAGCCAGAGTCAACCCATCACAATGGAGCAATACAAATGCAAAACTTCTCAGGCTATCAAGGCTCTTTCTGGATCTCCTCTTTAAAAATCCAGCTTTTCTTAGTTCATTAGGTTTGCTGTCAGTTGTGTTTAAATACATTTCAAAGATTTGTGTCTGGAAGACAGTAAGATATTTTTAAAATATCGTGTTATACTCCTAGTTTTGGGCTCACACGAAGCCATGGAGGAAAGCAGTGAAATTAGAGGGGTGTTTTTTCATTAAACTCTATCAGAAGTGTGACAGACAGAATTTCTGCCCAGACTACGCATATATAAAAAAAAAAGCGGCCAGTTTTAAAAACATAGCAAAACTAACACCTACACAGGCTTGTGCTGTTGCAGCTAACACATCTTAGAATACACTAACTGTGCTTTAAGAATGCTTATTCTCATATAATTTTTAATGACTGTTCCTAATCTCCAGCAAATAAGAAAGCTTACTGCGCTGTTTGTGATACGTGTCACTGCTCGGTTTCATGTAATAACCTACAATCTCTTAACACTTAGCAATATACCTTGTGTAAACTACACACCACTTTCCTTCTGAAGCATCACTCTTGGTTTTTCTGCCCACACTCCCATTGTGTGGGTGGCACATAAAACAAATACTTCTTCCTGCTGGTGCAGTTGCCACTTTTCATCTCTGGTACAATATCCATCTAATCAGACAGTGCCTGTAAATGCAACTTAAAAGAGCAGGTTGTAATTTCATTAAAGATGTATTTACTGAGCTAAAACAGCTGTTCTGGGCTGGAATATAAAAAAAGGCCTATGTGATTGCTACTCAGTCATTTTTAAGGCAACTGAAAAATGCATTTGCTGAGCTAACCTCACTCTCCCGAAGAGCTGGCACTGCTAACTTCTTCTGTATAAAAGGTTTAAACAGTTATTATAGTGTGTCATAAATTTTGACTTGTAATTGAAAATCTCTTCACTTCCTCAAAAAAAAAAGTACTTATTACTTGCTATATAATTACAGACCATGCAGCTGCTCTCCTCAGCTTCGCTAGAAAATTTGAAGACATGAAACACTGCACAAACCTTATTCAAATGTTATTAAATTGCTAGTCATAGATCTGCCATTCTCATACTGTAGGCTCTCAAATAATGTCATTTTCTTCCTATTACCAGGACTAAAATGTAGATGAATGAAAAGTTGATCCAGGCCATACTGAGTTCCCTACCACACAAGAGACCATCACCTCCTTGGAAGGAAAGTATAATCTCTATTTCTGCTGAGCAGACATCAAAGGGAAAGATACCTGACCATGTGTCTGGAAAAATATTTCAATGTATAAAGACAAATAGTATTTAATTTTCAGTAGGTCTTAATCATTATGCATGGCCACAATTGTCTGAGTCACTTTGACACAATCTTTGTGCCATTTCCTTGTGCCTCATAGTGACAAAAAATTCTATTAATGGAATAGTGAACCTCATATCGCAGCCAAAGGCATAGGACTGGTGACCCCACAACATTCTGTTCACCTCCAATAGTTTGACATGAGTCATACTTGATTAACTATTCCCCCACCCTTTGTGTACTGGGGAGGCTGTGGTGTGAGACTGAATTTTTAGAGCAATTAAAATAAAATATACATCATGTGCCTCTACCTTTGATTCACAATGCATTTCAGTCTTGGGTCACTGATTTGAAGTGGACAGCTTCAGGAAAAAGGCTTTACATACCCCAGACTTCACACTGTGTTTTGATTCTCCCTGTTGGTGCAGTGTCAACATTTAGATCAACAAGATATTAATTTGCTGGGACCAATTTAGGCTCTAACAAGAATTTTAAGCACTAAAGAATATAAATAATTCTTTATCACAGTGGTGCAAAAGAAGTATGAAAACAGTTATCATACATTACTCTCACTACTGTTTTCACCTAGTATTTATCATTTTTTTAATTCCTGCCCAGTCATACACAGAGGAGCTCCATGACATAGATCACAGTCTGAAATCTCAAGTTAGGTCTCCAGGATGTTGCATAAGTAACTTCCTTTGACCACTAGTGAGACCAATGATTCCAAAGCATTTTAAAAACTGCTACTCAAAGAAGCACTTTAAGGCTTTAAAATTTAAAATACAGACTATCATAGTTGGTTTAGATGAACAGTTCAAAACAACTGAAATAGGTAATGAAGTTTTGCACCATCAGAATAAACTGTCTATTCTCAGATTTGAAGCATGGTTATTTATAGACTCCTGGGCAACTACATAGACAATCTGACAAATAGACAAATTATTTTTTTTATAAAGAGTCATGTTTTCAAACATAGTAATTTCTTTAGAAGTTGGGTTTTTTTCTCATTTAATCCAATTGCACCAGGAGATGCTTATAGTCCATCAGGGACCTTTATAATTAGGACTTTAACAGCCTGAAATTATTTTCCAATTATTACTCAACACACCAATTGGTGCAGCAATACTGTTCACATTTGTCACCAGAAATCATTGGGATTACTTTTCTCTTTGCTTTCACATGGGTCACTAAAAAAACTAAAACAAGATAATGCGGAAAAAAAAGACAAGGATTTCTGAAAGACTATGGATGCACTATCACTGATTCTGGCATTCACCAGAAGAAAATTACAGAAACAAAATGCATACAAAAATTCAGTTTGTCCAACTTTGCTGTCACTGAACTAGACACTTTTGAAAGCTGAATCAACAACAGACGCATTTAAAAATCTGCAGTAATTGTTGAAACAGGTATCTACTGTAATTGTCTCGCAATCTAAGGTTGAAGCCAAAATGAAATTATTGGAAAAATGAAAACAGACAGATGTGCAAAGAACATTGTTAGCTGTAGAAACAGGAAATTTATATTGAAAGTTATATGACAAATAGCTCAGAAATCTGCTCAGAAGTATTTATGCATATAGGAAGAATAACAAAGGGAAATCCTTGAGGGCTTTATATTTCACTGTAGATGTTAAAATGCTTAAAATACAGGAGCTCAGAAGCTGAAAGATAATTTGTCTTTTACCTCAAAAAAAAAAAAATCCCCTCAATTGCAACAAGGAGGAATCATTTTGACATTCTTTCCTAATTTACAAAAATTTCGGTATCATACTTTTCTTATCCATCTATTCATTCAGACTATACCTGGGCAAATTTCTTTGCTGGTATTAAAAAAATCCAGAAAAAAAAAAAAACAATAGCTTTTGTTTTAGAGGTTCCAGTTTATCTTCCTTGATTAAGCATCAAGCAGCATGGTTTGGAAGTGTCCACTCTTTCGACAGTGAAGATATGCTCACATATTGTGCTATATAAATAGAAAAAATTATAGAATAGAAAGCATTCAATGCCAATTATCAGAGGCATTTGCCTCTGAAGTGCAGATGTTGGAGAAAAAGAAGCGATACAGTCACTAAAAATATCTAATAGAAATGCAATCTAACCAAACACACTGTGGGTTCATCATCTATTACTTCTGCTTATAAGACCTAGAAGCAGACATGATTTAAAACAACATAAGTAGCACAAAAGCAAGAATAAATCACAGAAATACAATGTATTGTACTGTGGACTACTCTATAATACATAGTTAAAGAGCAAGCAAAGAGGAAAATCCATCCTGACATCCTAAGTCTTCTCTTGAAAATAACATTTTGTGTATTACATTCATACACATCTGTCACTATAATAAGCAAAACAGCTATGTCACTTTTTAAATTTAACTGCATGAAAATTATTTTTTTTAAAAGTACATGTATATATACACATGTGTATCTAGCTTAGATAAAAATGTTTTTTTCTAGATTTAGTATTCTTCCATTAGTATATTCAACTGATGGAAAATATCAGCTATTGGGGGGGGAAGGAGGCACTATTTGTGTCTACTGCTAAAATTAAAATTGTGGAAAAAAGCCATCAGGACTCATAGTGCCAGAAGGACTTGTTGGGTTGTGGAGACCTGGGTTCTAATTCCTGCCCCCAGAGCTATTTCCATGTTGAGATTTTTTAATGAAATAATGATTCAGCATCAAAACAAAAAAAGAGTTCCAGAAAATGAGGACTAAACACTGCTCTGTTAGTTGAAAGGAGCCAAACTAATTTAAAACGCTTTTGCAGGAGAGACTCCCTTCCCCTGCTCACTAAAATCTCCTTGTTTGTTCCAGACTAAATTAATCTTTCTTGAACACAGGGGGCCTGTTCCAGATTTAAACTCTGCTTTACACTTCTGCTAGTCTGGCTTTTTGTTTCCTCAAGAGGAAGGTTTCTCTCCAAGACTTAATAGACACAAACTGAGGAGCCAGCAAAGCCCACTATGCTCTGCTTGTAATTCACCTTGCCAGTGCAACAGAGCAGCTTTCCTGCCAAGTTTTCTCCCTCTTGGCATCAGCACATCATTCTGAGGGGTACTATCACTATCACAGTCCTAAAACATCTTTACTGTCTCCAATAAATTCACTGAATACCCATGTGCTCACAACACCTACACGTCACTTTTCTTTCCCCCACAGGAATCCATTACCTGGACAATTCACCCAGGTTGGGTTTCCCTGCACAGCTGCCTCTGGAACAAGATTTGTGTGCCAAAAGAGCAGCAATGTGGGAAATAAATCTTGGACACAATGTCAAAGAACAAATTTTTAGTAGTAGGGATGGGTTCCACCATTGTGCAACCGTTGAAATCTGAAAGTGAACGTGAACGTGGCTCTCACCTTCCTCTTGGTAAGTCTGCATCATCTTTCTTCCACCGGACTGTGGGTGTGGGATCCCCCTGCACCTGGCACCGGAAATCCACGGCCTCCTCCTCCAGCACCACTTGGTTAATCGGTCGCCTGAGAAACGTGGGCCGCTCTTGAAAAAGACATTAAAATTCCACAGTGAGTCAGAGGGCTGAAATGAACACTTTTTGACTTTTCAGCATCTTGTTGCTTACCCATCCGTCAAACAGAAAGGAGGCTGAGCTCCACAAATTCAGACAAGTGGAGCTGATGATGTGCATAAAGAGCCAGCAAGAGGGCTGCCAGGCTGCAGAGGCATGTCCCATCCCACCCTCCAGCAAGAGCCACCAGAAGGCAGCCTGTGCCAGGACTGACCAGCCACCTGCCAGGCAGTGGAGAGGCTCTGAGGCCATGCCCTTCCCTGGAAAAGCTGTGGCTCTGCAGCACTGCACATCCAGAGCCTGAGCTGGGAGCTTCTGCTGCAGCGGTCTAGGAGCTGCCAATGGAGTCAGCCTGCCTTTGGCAGTGATCAATATCTTGATGCTTCAGAGGAAAATTTAAACTCCTTGTTACGCACCTCAGGCAATTGTGAAGTGTCGTGCACAGGACAGAGCTTCCCTGATCCCCACCGCCAACTTCACCATGGAAAACCAAATTAAGGTCTGAATAATAACTTCTGTTTACCCTTGTTATGTTGGGCTGCACAGCTACAAATAGTATTAATCACCATAATGCTGTACAGGCCTGCTTAAAATCCAGATGCAGAGCCACAATCTGATCTCAGTTACACTGGTACAAAATCCAAGTACCGGTAATTTCATTTGAAAGGATGTCACTGGGGATAGTTTTCAAGTTGCCTTTGGACAGCACAAATTTTTTTCTGTCCTCTCAGCCATACCACACTTTTATTGTCATAAATTATTTATGCTAGTCAAACCATTATAAGACTGTGTTTATATGAAACAATATTTCCACTCAAGACAGGGATTTATCATGAAGACATTTAAAACTGGTTACAGACTATGTTTCACATTTCACTTCAGCAACTTAAGGAATATGATGTCACTTTAAAAAATTACTCAGAATTCATGCAGATGCAAGCAATACCAGATTCTGACTCAGGCAGTTTGTCTTGATAACTGCAGAGCTAATTTTATAGGTTTGTTATGCATGGTTATTATATGCAATTAATTTTAAAAAAAGTTAAAAGAACATTACTAAGGTTGAAAAATCAAGCAGGCCACACTTACTGACAGAATTAAGGCTGTCTGCATGTCTTTTAATCACTTCCTTTCTGTTTCTGATGCCTTATGGGACTGGTTGCAATTATATGATCACGTACTATTTTTCCCCCAAACATCTCCAGATTGTTGGTATTCATTTAATGAGCAGGTGTTTAATATTTTGCTTTGGTTGTACTGTTTAGAGGGTGATCCTTGTCTTACTACTCAAGCTGCACTTCAAGGCCAGGATTATTAATTTCCTCATGACCTCTATTACACCTATCTTAATGCTTTATAATCACCTCACTTGTTTTCATAGCTCCTCTCTGAGGTAAGATAGAGATCTTAGAAAGCAAGGTAAAAAGTATCTGCTAAATTTTGATGTTCAACCTGAGCCACAAAACTGACAATTTTTTTTTTTTTTTGAGGGGTTGGGGGGGGCTGGGTGGAAATGAAGTTTTAATTTTGTGTGTTCATAGCTCAGCTTCCATTGATTCAACTGCAGACAAAAAAAGTGTTCGCCACTTTTACAAATCAGAATATCAGTCAGAAAATGAGGAACACAAAACCACCTGTTAGTAATTATGCAAATGAGTGACAGCATCACACAGGAATTCCTTATTAGCAGGGAAACCTATTGGCAGGGGAAAACATATTTTGTCAGCAGAAGAATAGACATGCTCAAGAATCTATAGCACTTTTCCAGATGACAGAGATAAAAGCATGTCTAACGGGCAAAGATTCTTCTCCCCAAGCCATTGCTTTTGTTCTATTCCTATTCCTGCCCAGGATCTGCAGATTCCAGCAATGTTTGGGCAAGTAAGTTCATTTCTAGCCTCTCTACTTATATTGAAATCTTTATAATTTCCCATTTGAAGTCTATGTACAAGCCATATCCAGCTGCTGACTGTTTCCTTAGTCATTTTATCTTTTTTTAGTCCAGAAACATCACTTTTCACACCTGGAACCCAGCAAGTTCACAAGTCCAATTCCCCTTCCAACTATCCATGCCTCTTTCCTTCTTTGTACCTCACAGCAAATGGACTCTTCTCCACTGTTTGGTCTACACTTGAACTGGAGCTCCTTTTCCCCAGGTCACCCAAATACAGCCCATCCACAAACTTAACACAAGAAAAAACAGCTGAAGTACCCAAGGACCCTCCCAGGAGAGTGACAGCAGCAAGAACACAGTGCAGACACAGGAAAATGCTGCCTGGATCTGCATTCATGGGTTCTCTGGTGTATGAATGGATGACTCTATTACTTTTTTTTTTTTTTTTAGGCAGATGCATATTTGGCTAAATTTAGTTACAATCTTCTGGACAAACAAAAAAATAAAAGTACATCTCTGGCATAGTGTAGCTATTCCCAACATATTTTAGGTACCTGATATGCACTTCTAAGGACAAAAAACTTCCTCCATTCCTCTCTTTCCTGCCCATTTCATTCCAATTATCCCTTTGCCTCCAAGCTGCAAGAACTTCAACGTTCTTAGAGAAGAGTGAATTATTTTGTTAATTTAATTTAATTTTGTCAACTCAAATCAGTTTTCCAGTTAGGCATGAAAAATTTTGGATAAAGTCATTTTAATTTGATAAACTTATTAAAACTGGACAAAGAAAAAAAAAACAAAAAACAACTTAATCCTAATCCTAAGCAATGTACTTGACCCATCTATAACTATGTGAATCTGGACCAGAATATTTTAATGATGCCTTCTGCAAGTATTCAATAGCATATTTTTCACAACTTCTTTCCTAAGAAGAGCTTAGACCAAGTCCTGCTCTCAGCTCATACACAATATTCTCTTAATTTCAGCATTTGTTTTTCAAGGCATGATCCTAACTGAGAAATTCAGATCCAGATCAGCACTCTAATTGGTGATTTAGAGGCCCTGGTTCATCCCCACTGAATTTAAACAACTCTATATGTGTCTGTACACTGACTTCATCTGCATACAAAAATCATTTTAGACCAGGTTTAAAAAAGCTGTGTGTAAACAGCTAAGAGATTAGAATGTGCATACTTATGATTTTGCTACTCGTGGCTGTAAATTCTCCTGTCCAGGAGATGAGAAAATAAATTCCTGTCTCATTTTGAGGAGAACCCAGCTGAGGACAAAGTAAATGGCCCTGAGGTCATTAGATAAATCACTGGATTCCACATCAAGGAAATTTAGGAGAATACACAAATGTTTGTTTCATATCAGCTTCTAAAACTGAATATTTTCAAAACCATTTAAGAAGTTGCTAGAAAATTAATAGCTATGTAAGAATAGAGCACAGTTAGCGAGGCCATGCAAATACCAACAACTGCTGCTTCCGTTTTTCCATCATCTCTGCATTTTGCACAGCAGGAATCAGGAAAGAACAAGTTATCTCTTATGTTGTTTCCTGTATTTGTATCACTCAGAAAACCCCTTCAGTATGTCCAATAGCTAATTATACAGCTATAAAGTGATCAGAGTGAATGCCATTGCCAATGCAATTAACATTCTTTATGTGAGATTAACTGGATTTGAGTCACCTGCATAACTTGCTTACAATGTTAATCTCTCAGGAGACAAAGCGCTGCTTGCCCAAGCATGCTAAATAAAGAAGGTTTCTTTGCACAGCCAGGTCAAATTTAGTTTCAGAGCTAATCTTGGGGAAAAAAAATAATTTTCATATTTTTTCTTCTGAAATGGTTTGCCCATAAATACAGCCTTGCAGTGTAATTAAATATTGTTACTCTGTCAACAGCATCCAGAGCACAATACATTTGAGAAAAAACAAGAAAGGGTGATAAATTAAAATCATAGGCATATATAAAAATTTTAATATACCTATTTTATAAGCTTTCACTGAGTAAATAAAGTACCTACTTCCCAGACCTTCTCTGATGAATATTAAAAAATCTTTGAAGAGAACTATAAAATAGGCCATGGTTATATGTCATGTCAACCAGTCATGCTATTACTAGGGTGACCTTTATAACTTCAGAATAAACTTTGCTTGCAGTTATAAAAGCGGATTGTTAATGCAATCTGGACACACACCTACAATCTGATGCAGTGCTTAAGGTATGTGCTGCAAGGAAACCTACAGATCTGAGCCAGAAACAGCAAAATGCTTTACTTGCTTTGGGTGCTGACACAAGTTAACCTCAGAACTCAATTTTCCCCATATTTAACAATTGGTCTGAGTATCACAGTCTATTAGAGAGACTCAGATGACCTTCAGATGTATTACTGCCCTTTCCCTGCTCCTCAAAAAGTTAGACAGCTCTACATGGAGCCTCAATCTAATTAAAATGATCCTAACTACCTTAATATATTTTCTCTGCTGAGGGAACTGCTAGAGTGAAGGATTTGATGGTCCTCATAATGTAGAGCCTCAATCTGATTTAGAATTGTTCTTGTTTTCTCTGTCTTTGCTGGATAGAAGACATATTTTTCTAAAACGTTTTTGTGTTCTAAAAAGAGTATTAAAACACAAATTAAAAGGCTTTGGGGAGGGATTTAATAGCAAATACTTACATTTAAATGCTTTTTGCACTTTAGCATTCTGATTCAAAAGGGAAAAAAGAAAACATTAGATGGTTGTAAGTAAGTTTCCCTTCAGAATGCTGTCAATAGCATAGATATTTCATTAAATGCAACGTGATCTGGAGGGAGTAAAGTTCTCTGCCAAAAAAAGAGCATGTGGAAGAAGACAGGATATTATGATCTCACTAAATTTACCTATATTGGCCAAATAAATAAAAATAGAATTGCAAAAGATGGTGGTTTTATATTTATAGACATTCTTCTACTGCATCTTTTTAGGCACTTTTCCCTTTTTCATTCGAGAAATAAGCACTTGTGCAGGCATCATAAACTCCTACACTCCAAGCAGCACCCAAAGTGTGATGAGTTGCACAGTAAAGGCATGGAACACCATGAAGAGGCAAATGCAGTAAAATGAATGTTATCAGTTGCTAGTGGTTTTCTCCTTTTACATACATCTACAGTCATGTTAATTATAGGTTTTACTGACTGTTACATACAGGCTTTGGGGACCAAATCTGACACTTTTTTCAGAGCTGTATCATTGTTCTGTAACAACTTCTTGGTATCTGTGAATAACAAATACTCTAAAGCTAAACTGGCTTTTTGCGAAGTGCCACAAGTAGACTGCAAGTGGAAAATACAGGGATTTGAAGAAAACCAGAAGGAGATTTGATCTGAAGGAAAAAATACACAGTGATGATTTCTCTGTCTTGACCTATGAATGTATACTTGGTTTTGGTAGATTTTTCCACATGACTGGGAAAGCTTTTCAGGATACAATGGGTCAAGACTCTGTTAAGGCCTTTCACATAGGCAGAGCTCAAGAAAGTAAAATGGGTCACAATATCTTCATTAAAGGGATTTTTGGGATTTTTTATCTTCTAACACCATGTCATCATAGTATACTTTTTCTGAAACTAGGGTTTCTCTTTCAGCCTGACAATATCTACAGAACATCAAACACAAATACTACCTCAAGCATCAGACAAAAATACCTCTTCATCCCACAGGACCTTATTAGCTGAAAAAAGGTTTCAGATACCAAAGATAAAATCAAAGATTAATCCAAACAATCTTTAATATGTCCAAATTGACATATCTTTTAAAGATATTTTTGTACTCTTCTTACTTATGCTTTATATTCTTTTGAGGCTCTTCTAAATATATCTTTTTCCACTGCTTGATGCCAGCCTCTTGAAGCTGATATACTAAGGCTTTCATTGATTTCACTGAGCTTTAGAATCAATATACAAGATACACCTTTGTACATTCTCTTCAAACATGCCATTTTAAGTGCAAAGGGAAATAAAAGAACATGAAACAGTTAAAATAACTTGAAAACTCATCTCAGAACAGTGAAGCAGCATGACAAAATGATAAAGGTTATCTTATGGAGTAATGTCTTCTCAATTTAATTTCTGGCTCCATATTATGTATTTACAAACAAAGCTTTCTTACAAATTGGAATTAAACTGTTTCTGTTTTGCATCTTGCTTTAATTCTGTTCAGCCAAGGGCTATGAGCCCAAACACAAGCAATGCAGCCTAATTTGTATCACTTACACTTAGGAAATTGGCCTTTAGAATAGTGTGCACACAATAATCAAGTCCCATGCTGCCTCTTTTTGTGAACATTAGGACTGAAGTTATTAACTTCCTTTAAAGTGCAACTTAACAACTGTGACAGACCCTGCCTTTCTGCTTTACTCCAAGATTACACCTTGGAGCCTCATAAAGGCAAAAATTAGAAGTAATGCTTGAAAAAGAAGACTAACAAAATGTAGTGCATCTTCGTCACTATTCAAAACACAGTTTTGGATAGCACTGCTTATATGATCTTTATGGTATTTTACTGTGAAAGCTTGCCAGTTTTCTGCTAATAGAAGAATCATGGCTTGGGAACAAAACTAATGCAAACTGCATCGACACTGCCGGTATACTGTTAAGAATGCCTAAATGTTGAAAACAATGTTTCCTATGCGAATAAGCTTGGGAAAAAAAAGTGAAAGTTCTCTATGTATTATTCATAACTATCAGTAAAGGTTATTCAATGGATATTAGCCAAGTGGACATATTCTGCACATGGGAAAATTTTATTTTCTCCCCCTGCTGCTTCCCAAGGTTCTTATGGCGCATTTTATTTTATTGTTTTTAAACTCAGGAAAAGTGTAATCTTTCAGGCTAGGCTTCTATGCTGCTCCCCTTGGGCCACCAGTTCCCACCACACTGACTAAGTTTTTCCAGAGGCAATGCCTCAAGCTAACTTTACTGTACAGGGAGCCAGAGATTTGTAACAAGTCACATGCAGAAGTTAACTTCAGGTATTACAGAAAAACTTGCAAAGCCAAAAGTAACAAGTAGATGGTTTCTGGAAAGGTTCAAGAGCTAGTATGAAACTGTTCCTTTTCCTACATAATGTGTTTGCTAAGGCTACCTTCACACTGTTTGGAGTATTGTTATTTAGGAAGGGAATGAAGGCATGACTGATCAGCTAATTAATACACATTCCTTTTCAGAATCAGCACCAGCTATAGGTTTGCCAGTCGCATATTAAAATTCTCTAAGTCTCCCACTCAAGATCTCTTTATTTTTATTGTGAAGTCCATTTTCAAATATGTTCAAAGCAGTTAAAGTTTGGCACATTAATTGCATGTAAGTATTCCTAGTATATTTTTCATCAACATTTGCAGTATTCTCATGTTCCTCAGACCTATGAGTCATATTAGAGGAAGGCTGTGGGCCCAACAGATGATCCTGGTGGTTTTTTCCTCTGTTCAGTGGAGCCAATTTGAACAGGCAGAGCCAATCTGACGTTTCCCAGAGTCATTGGATTTATTGGATTTGTGCTTAGAGTGATTGGACTGTCCAGTAGATACATTGCTTCCTGGAAACATCATGGAAAATGCTCTCCAGTCACTGTGCACATCCCTGCCCACACACGGGCTGCTGCCTGGAGCTCAGGAATGGAATATAACTGTTAGGAAGCACAGGCAAGTCCCTTTCTTTTGTATGGAGAGGACCAGGACTATCCTGGACACGATGTTACAGTGAGCCCAGTGCACCAACACCGAGCTTCAGGGCCAGGAGGCAGCCAGGAAATGGGCACAGGACAGCCAAACCATCTTGTGAGACAGCAGGTCACAACCTGAGCACCTGCTTCCTGCATGCTACTCTTGCACAGCAAAAAGGAAGTTGGGCAGGTATCTGTGAATACCCAGATAGAAGGGGAAATGCAGACAGGGAGATACCGCAGTAGGGAAATTGAAATACAATTTTCTTTAGGTAGTCTAACACAATTAAGAAGGATTAAAATATCTAATTTCATTTATTGCTGCTTTTGTTTGGTATTCACCAAATAGTTTTAGATTGTATTTTGCAAGTTGATTGCTATGATTATACTCTGTAAAAAATCAGAATATTGTAATTGGCTATGTATTATTTTACATATCAAGACGAACATAATATGTTTCATAGCTCTGCAGGATATGAAATTACATGCACATTTCATCTTTCATTCCTACAGTTCAATGCTTCTTAACAAATTATTTTCTTAAGGATTTCTTAAGGCTTTGTAGTTTAGGACTGCAATCTGCTTGCTATCCACAGGGAGTATTACCAGAGATTAGCAGTACTTAAACTGATGAAGAAGATATGTCATGTCTCTTTTGCATCTGTATAAAGCTACAACTCTAACACATTGGCTGCAAAGGTAATAATAATTTGACAGAGATCCTTTCTCTGGGTTTTTGGGTTTTTTTGCAAGGTATAATAGTTCTGTCTTTAAAATGAATCCACAACAAACCAGTTGGAGTGGAAACCCTTTCAGTCTTGAAAAGCTGGAAAGCAGCATATCCTCAGAAATTCATGGATCTTGTCTAGTAAAAATCTTTCTCTGCCTTTTGTGAATCACAGAATATACACATTCTTTTTAAGTGGAAAAACAAATTTTGAATTGCAAACACAGAGATAGCAATATGCATGACTGGGTTTTCCAGTGCACCATATTAGGCAGAAGGTGAAAAAATCCGGAGCAAAAAATCTGCTCCACAAAGAACTTTAGGATTTCTATTAAAAGTCTGGATTTACAAAGAGTCTTCTTTGGAATTTCAGCACTGCATAAAAGATATTAAAGAGGTGTAGCAGGAGGGAAGATAAACACTATTTCTCTCTCTTTTGTCAGCATAGATACGTTTTCCTTAGCAGTGAGGGTTTTTCCCTTGTTAACCTTCCTTTGTTTGCTCAGAATCTCTTGACTAATTCCTACAAAGCCACGACTGTAGGATGTACGACAGCATGACTTTGTGGCTTTGCTTCTTATCCAGTTGTTATCAGGATGAATCCATCTCTAGGTTGGGTTATTACTCTGTTCTTGGTCTGGACCCTAACCATGGGGCAAGTGCTCCTGACAACCAACTTCTTGCTTTGCCCATCAGGTCTAGAAGCTCTTTCACACAGGAAGCTTATTCATTTTTAATTCATTCGGTAGCACCAAAAGTCTAAATGCTGTCCTGGATTACAGAAGGAAAAGGTGTTTCAGGTCGTCTTCAAAAATGAATGCCAAAAGTTATCTCTATATATTAAAAAATTTGATTTTGGAATTATCTCCAATGATGTTTTACTGATCAAGTGAGTTTTTTTGTGTTTTCCTACAAAGGTTTGATTTCACAACCCCTTGGGAATATGGAATTATTTAAATAAGCAATCCTGATCTAAATCTCTGGCAAGCAGGCGTTGTCAACTGTATTAGAAGTAGCTTAATTACATTTGGTCATTCTGTGAGGAAGAGCATTGTCCTGCAATAACATCTCTGGTTATGCACATCAGTGTGGACCTCCAATCAGACTGAAACTATGTGCTTGGAAGGAAAATGCTGAGCCACAGCTCCATCATTATAAACTGCAGCTTTTAAAACCTGGTCTCCTTCTGAAGCTGTGAAATGCATCTTGAGCAGTACTGCTGTGTTTTGTTAACCTTGCTTTGTCTCGTGTTTTGATGAGCCACCCAGGGTAATTCAGCCTACAGCATTTGTAGGGAAAAAGCAATAAAAGCAGGGTTTCTTTACCAAAGACAGTCAGCTCTGCAGGGTCACTGTCGCGCTCCCCCACCATGTTGGTCCCCACACAGATATACATTCCTGCATCACTTTTTCTGGTGTTGGAGATCATCAGCTTCCCACCACGGATCTGTTTCAAAACAAGGAACATATTTTTAACTTCAGGTAATCGAAATACATCAGAAAAAGTGCTACCTTCTTGGGCGACAAGTTCCGTAATCAAGACATTCCAAACTTTTGTTTGTAAATATATGTGTAGTTTTAAAACTATGTACTTAAATATTTAAATATCTTTAAGCTGTTCTGGAATAAATTTTCATCCCACTGACTAATTTCAATTTAAAACTAATTTCAACTGCTTTTGATTTTGTTCCTTGGGCTTTCATTAGATTCTTTCCATTTCAAAGATTGCATTTCTTGCTGCCTCTTGGCAGCATAGAGTACTTTTATTTCTTGCATGGTGATATGTAAAGCACTCTTGACATCTCTCTGAAAAAAAGGCAGTTTGACTTAGTTTTATTTAGTTAATTTTATTTTACTGGTGTCTGTACAGTCTCCTTGATCACTAATAAAGACAGATTTTCTCTTTTTGTTAAGGTAAGCAGACTGAATCTGGCCCAAACTGGGAATTCACCTGACACTTAACATTTTCTTGGCTAGAAAGGGTGCTTACAGAGTGAAAGAGCAGGGTAGTTGAAAGAAATGAAGTAAAAATGTGTGGCTTGAGAAGTCACAGTGTCAAAGGTTAGACAATGGGGTGCTCCAGAATAAGCTGGGAATTTAACCAAAGAAACTTGAGAGTCAGGGAATCATAGCCAGTTCTCTGCAACTCTTTGCTCTTATACTTTTGAGTAGACCCTAGCACAGACAGCCTCGTCCACAAATAGCAACAGCTCAGATTCTTTGGCTTGGAATAATTCCTTAGTTAATAACTTCCAGAGCCACTAACAAGCTTCCTGATAGTACTTCCATGTTGAATAAGGTCAGCACTGAATCATTCCATATAACATAAAATTTTATTGGAGAAATATTAATGGTGAAAAGCTAAACATTTAAAAAATTCGGAAAGAAACATGTTCTCAACCCCTTAATTTATCCCATTTGCTTGCACAGACCATGATTTATCTCTAATCACTTGATAAGTTAAATATTTCTGCTGGATCCTTTTTCATTCAGTACAAGAAATGAACAGCCACAGAACTCAACCAGTGTTAACTCACTTGCTCAACATTTATCCCTTTTCAGGAACCATAATTCTTTAGAGTATGACTTCAGCCTTCATTTAGACACATCCAAATTACCGCAACTATAACATTACTGGTATCATTCTAAGATGTTGGGTTTTTTCACAGGCATTATTTGTGCACCTCATAGATTTGACTGAACTTACTTATAAACACTTCTCTGATATTCTCAGTTTGGAGAACTGAGATGTAGAAAAGGTAAAACCAAACTGGACAAAGACATCCACTAAGTCCTTCATCTAACTGAGCACCTTCTATGACTGAATCTCCAGCTCTCACGGCGGACCTCCATTACACTGGATTCACAAACCAACCCTCCAAAAAGTTTAAGCTGGAGAGCCAGACTAGGAGCAATAAACAGCTCAGAGAGGCAAACTGCCAAGGATAACATCAAATCCATGAGAAAGGCTATAAAGCTGTGTAAGTTCTGCTGCACTCTGCTGTGGGCCCTGTGTCTACAGACAAAAAACCACCTGAGCTGTACTCACACTGATCCGCTCCTCTCTGTCGTCAATCCGGACTTTATCTTTCTTCCAGTAGATGGTGGGCTCGGGGTGCCCTCGAGGGGGCTGGCACTCCAGGATTGCAGGCTCTCCAGCTGCCACCACCACATCCGTAGGGTTTTGGCGGAAGTCATCCCGTAGCACTGAAGTGATAAATGAAGGAAAGAGGGAAAAAAAAAAGTGATGATGTTGTAAGTGGGGGGAAAAAACATAGAAACACGTACTATTAAACAAACAAGTCTCAACCATTATTAGATGACCACCTTGCTTCTTATACTGACTGTAAAAGATCTGAGAAAGGAAGCTGGGCAGATATGCCCTTCTGTCTGGTGGAGGCAGAGTGGACATTGCTCTGTATTTAAGTTACAAATATGTGTAGCACCCATTACTCCTCTTAACCTTGACAGGATCACTTTCCATTATGACTAAATCAGCACTGCAGGTTGAATGTTGAG
Source organism: Rhabdornis inornatus (assembly GCA_013397075.1). Taxonomy (NCBI): domain Eukaryota; kingdom Metazoa; phylum Chordata; class Aves; order Passeriformes; family Rhabdornithidae; genus Rhabdornis; species Rhabdornis inornatus. The sequence continues at coordinate 813,711 of VWZS01008197.1, read as the reverse complement.
TTCTTTTCATGACAGAAAACAACCTGCTGAATATCTGCCTTGTCTGGGTCTCCAGTTGCAGCACAAGCTCAGTAAAAAAGGGACAGAACTAATACTGAATTGCAGAGTTACACTTTGGCTAAAGGCATTGCCATTATAACTGCTATAACTGTATTTCTGGCACATACATGCTAAAATGGTCACCAGTTCTGAAAGGTGTCAGAGAAATAAAACTGATAGTAATGTACTTCCAACATATTTATTTCTTCCTTCTGTATTTTTAGTTCTAATATTTTTGCCACCTTGACCAGCCCTATCCCATGGAAAAGAAAGAACATTTAAATCACCCAGCTGTTTGAGAACTAAATCAGGCAACACAGGGTGGCTTCTTATGTAAATCAAGCTTCTGTAAAGGATTAGGTCCAACTAGCTGGCTTCAGTATGCTAGAATGATATCCACTTCATCCTTATTCTTACATGTGTGTCCTAGTCTCTAGGTTAATTGACATTCTTATAAACATAAAACTGAAAATAGCTCTAGATGAGCTACTGAAATAGAATTTAGGGCATTGCCCCTCCTTGAATTTCAGCTACGCATGGCTTTCATTACAGCTTTAAAACAGTTCTCGACCTTAATGGAACCAGGGCCCTCTGAGAAATTAGAAAACACTGTATCCTAGTGAAGGGGCAAGTCAGGAAGAGTTCAGCAGAAATTGCTCAGTCTCATTTCACAAGCAGAGATAATTTACTGCTTTCAATGTTAATAAAACGTGCCCCATTTTAACATTTGGAACTGAATATTTTTCTCTTCTGTAATAAGCCAGAAGAAAAATATGATTAATACATACAAGAATTGGTCTCTGAATAGTCTGAGGTGAGTGGGCTGTATATATCTGGCACTCAAAATGACATGGAGGTAACTTTTATTGTTCTCCATTTTGGGATACACAGGTAGATCCCAGAGGAAGGAGGGAATTAATTGGAAGTTAATTCCTTTTCTAGCACACACACACACACACAAAAGAAGTGACTATTTAGGTCTCACTCTTGAAGCATAAAATAAAAGTGACAGGAGGCAGCTGGCAACAAATACAGCTCTGGCAAGAACCCATAGTCTTCGTAGGTGACACACCCAACAGACAACAAAAAACTCAATCCCCAAATATTTCTGAATAATATAAATCTTCTGATTCACAATAATAAAATTGGCAGAAATGGAATTTATACAACTTCAAGATCAAGTGGAAGAAATAACTTATGCAGAGCACAGAATTAGTATGATGAAGATCACGGGCTGCTGACTATTGGCAGTACAACACTTTGCAAAGCCAAGAAAGTCAATATCATGGGAATGTCAGGGAAAGAACCAGAAAAAAAAGTCTTACAACATCATGTTTTTTTTCGGAAAGCAGCTTCATATGTTTCTGTGATCCCCATGAAGAAAAAGTACTTCTAGGCAATGCTATGCCCACATTTATATAAATGGCAAATAGATAAAAAAATAACTTCTGCTATTCTTATTACTACACACAAAAAAATATTATTTTTATTGGCTTGATTGTACTTGTAATTACAGAACTTCAGTGCAAATCCATTAGTGGAAAATCCCCAGAAAAATCAGCAGATCCCACCACATAAAGGCTTTATATTCCTGACTCCTAACTCCTGGCAGCAATATTAAGGAAAGCATTTTCCTTGAGCATTTCACACTGCTGTATGAACCTGACAAACACAGTTTCTTGGAGTGATACACAGCAAATTACATTAACTTTCTCTGAATCATCCCAGCAACTGTGTAAGGTTCAATCAGCCTCAGAATATGAGGCTAAGAGATGATTTGATTTTATCACATTCCTTTACCCAAAGTCTCACTGCAAAATTGGCTTGAATAGAAGACAAAATTCATGCTACAGGCTTTGCTTAATCTTGCTCTGTACCTCAGCACATACGTGAATCTTGAATAGATATATCTCACCATTTCCATCTAAAGCATTCTGTGTTTTGGAGGGGAAAAAAAAGTTGGAGAAAAAAGAAATAGGGAAAAAGTAAAGCAGTGACAGAAAAGCAAAGATAAGAGAAAAATGCACAAAATATAAATTGAAGTGAGAAAATAACTTGGAGAGGAAAAAGAGGAACACTAACTTTAGGGAGACGAAAAAGAAAAAGCCAGGTGAAGGACGGGAAAAAAAAGAATAAAAGCAGAGGAAAAAAAACAAGGTAAAGAGCAAAGGGCACAGGCTGCCATTCCTGTGATTGAATATTTTAATGCAATCTAGCAACAATGAAATAAAGCACAGACGTTAATCTGATCAGCCCAGAACATCCTAACCCCAAGAGAGAGGGAGCAGAGAAGAGGTGGGCAGAGCATGAGCTGGTGAGTTTGGCTGTCCTCCTGGAGTGGCACAGGAAGCCACAGAAGGAAGAACCATCAATTGAAAGTTGAGTTCACACGTATTAGCACAGTAAATGGAAAAGTTGCAGCACAGCTTAGTGCACTCACCATATCTAATGGTACAATCATCTGTGAAAACAGAAAAATGATTGAGAGCTGCAGAATATTCCTCAGCCAATTATCCACAACTGCCGGGTACTTCCAAATAACTATTAGTGTGCCTGAGCAGACCACCCTCTCCACACACAGGCAGAAGGCTTTTGTTCACTTGAGAAGCCAGCCATCCTCAGGGCCCTTTTGGCAAGGCACAAATACTAATGTTTTAAAAATTCAACACAAGCAGCAATATGCTGTCATCAGTTTCCTCACCCTGTGTTCTTGCTTTGCTTTGTTCCAAATTTACACAGCTCTCTTGGTGCTTGCATGGGTGTTTCCCAACATTTTTGGGTGCTACTTTATATTCTTTACTGCAAGGGTGACATGCCCCATCCCTGGAAGTGTTCAAAGCCAGTCTGGGTGGACCTCTGAGCAACCTGCTCTAGTAAAGATGTCCCTGCCCATGGGATACAAGGTGATCTTTAAGTCCCTTCCAAGCCAACTTTTTCTGTGATTTTATGACCAAACAAGGGGTGCCAAAGGGGAAGGTGGCCCCCCACACTCATGCCAGCCCTGAGACTGCAGCACAGCCCTACCCCAGGGGCTGCTCCCCTACCAGCCCAGAAGCACAGACACTCTCACGTTTAAAAAGGCAGAGCCTTGCAAGTGCAAAAGCTTCCAGATGGCCGAGCCTGGCTGTCTGGAAAGGCACCGAGGGAACTGGAGAGCTGCAAAGAACAGCTAAAGCGCACACGGGGCCTACAATGGCGCTGCGGACAAAAGTTTATTAAAGTTTGATCGGCCTCTTTGTGGCTCAAACAAGCTGATGTTGCTCGAATGAGAGAGATGTCTGTGAGCAGTCACAACAGTCTTTAAGGCAGAAAAGGCCATTTTCAGGTAGCCAGGAGTGTAACCAGGGGAAGGGAGCACATCCAGCACCGGGATAAACACGTGGAGCCGGCGCCTGCCAGAGCAAGGGATGAGAGGGAAAGGAGCAAAAAGGAGCCCCCACTCCCAAGGCAGCTGCTAACAGCACCTGCCAGCTTAGGCCCAAATCCAGGCCTCGGTCAAACCCATGCTCATAAACTCAGGGAATTACATGGAAACCGAATTAATTTCCTCGGCTGAGGTTCCAGCAATTTGTTTAAAGGAAGTGGAGATAAAGCCACGATGTTTATGGGGTAGGAGGGAAGGTGGCGGGGTCAAAATTATTCTAGGCTAGATATCCATGCCTTAATCCTTCTTTCCAGCTTTCAGACCCTTAGAAAGAAAACATTTTTATAGGATTTACATTTACATGATGATTACAAATAACCATCTGTCTGCTTCCACTTTTTCAATCTGGTCCATGTCCCACGAGCCCCCAGCCTGTGGTCAGAGCAGCTAAGCTGGAAGGAAGAAGTGGATGCCCGTCAGGAGGCTTTGGGATAATTGCATTCTTCTCCCACCAGCGCTTGTCTCTCTACCTCCTCCCCCTCTGTGTGCACGGCGAACATCTGAAATTACCGGGGACAGGAGGGAGGGAAAGAGCATCTTTGTTGCCTTTTTCAATGAATTATAATGTCTTAAAACATAGCTACATCTGTTGTGCTGACTAGAGGGTATAAAGAGATATCGAGTAAATATTAATGCACTTCTGTAACTTGGATCCCAGTAGTTCATCTTCCCCCTCCTGCTCTGTTTTGTGCTTATCTCAGGATAATATTATTCCCATATAATGATTTTACACAGACACATCAGTGGTGGTTTGGTCACCTGCCACACCACAGGTAGGTCTCCCCTGATCCAAGGCACTTCCCCACAGGCATTTTCCTAAATCCTTTTCTCTCTGCCACTGCTTTGGCACCTCCCTCCTCTGATACATACTGATATGAACAATCGACATGAGTTTCTAAGTCAAATAACTGCCCAGATGTCATGCAGTGGACAGATTAAAGGATTATTATACTTTAGGTAGCATATGGTGCAGGGAGGTATTTTAGATCTTGACTAATGTGTATGATCTGCTGAAATGGTCCCTGAGCAAGCCAGCACTACCTGCTGAAAGAGGGTGACAGAAAAAAAACCCAAGGGCTCACAGACAACTTTCCTTGTGAAGAATAATATGCTTTGTTTGAAGATGCTGCTGCCTGACCTCTTTGTTTCAATAGCTGTGTCTGCCTCAATTTGTAAGGAAAATTGTAACAAAAACACACAACCTTGGCAATAATCCTAGGCAAGACTCTCAGGGAGTTCTTGAGCTCCCTCTGCATGTGCAGAGGAAAAAGCAGCCAGGAAAAAGCTGCTACTTTTAAAAAGAAATATTATAAGGGGCACTTTTTCCTCCTGTTTTTCCCATCCTTTGCCTATCTCCTGATACTGCCTAGCAGACAAGAATGTTAGTTAATATACCATGACTCAAATATGTTCAGTAAAATGGAGCCCCAAGTCCATGAGAATAATTTTCAGACGTGTTAGGATATTTTTAAAGAGTCTAGTAGCTTCAGCCATGTTTGATTAGTAGGGTACCTAGAAATCGAAGTAACGATCAGCATGGAGAAACATGCATCAAGAAACAAAAGGAGGATCTTCTTCCTTGCCAATTCAGCAATTTTGTTTGGCTTCATCCCTTTCTCTCACTCAGTATTTCATGTGCTTCTGTACTTAGCAACTTACCCAGTACTTACAGCTCAAGGTAGCTTGCCCTGTATTCTCAGGCCTCAGTGAAGACAAAAATGCGGAGAAACCCCTCACACATCCTCTAAAACTTTTAACTACTCATATGCACAGATATAGACATACAAAAAATCATGATTAACATTAACGCCTAAATGTAAAAGCGTTGCTTCTAAAGAAAGAATATATTAAACCAGGTGAACAGAGAATTAGTGTTAAGGTGGGTGAAGTGACAGTGACAAGTAAGGAGACATTCCAAATGGAGTCAGTGGGAGATAACTGGCTTTTTGCCTCTCCTCTAAATTGTAGTCTGAGGTGTACCCCACCTTGCTGACTGTACAAAGGTCAGGAAAGAAAACAAACTTTTTCCATTCTTATTTACAGCACACACTGCCAGACTTTGAAATCTTTCTAGGCCAGTTAAGGGCACTGCCGACCTGTTTTCCCCTTTGCACAATTACACAGGTATACAAGTGACAGCTATTGCAGGCTTTAGTTTATGATTTCTTTCTGATTTTTTAAAGGCTGCTATTTGGGCTGAATTAAGCATATGCAATACATCCTGTACATACTTACTGAAAAATTGTATAATATCCTTGCCTTTCTTGTGATTCATTGTGATCACTTGAACGCAATCTGACATCTCCGTAATTTTTTCTTCTGAAAGATTTTATGTGACTCCCAAATAGCATGAAAAGCAGAGATTTTTCTAATTTAGAACATAACATATTTATGTTTAAGCCTCCTGATTGAAAACGAAGTTCTATCACCTGTCTTCCTTGCAATGAATCCCCAATAACCTTCTCCCTTTTTTAAACTCCCACCTCCTTCCACCAGCAAATTCTGAATGCTGCAGTTAACAGTCAGCAATCTCATTACCCATCTGCTATAAATCTTCAAAAGCATCACTGTGTTTTGACAGTAAAGAAAGGCAAAGGGAAGCAATAAGCATAACCAAGTATTCTTTATGAATGCAAATATCCTGAAGACCACATTTAAGTAATTTCAGAAATCTAAAGCTATACAACGTAGCACGCTGAAAAATTTTCTCTAGGATATAGAGCAGATTTCTTTTTTCTTATTCTTAAATCATAATCAGTCTTGATGAATGCACTGCACAGATTGCTAATGTGAACAAGAGACACATTACTAGGAGTTTTATTTCACTGAAACTGAAAGCCCAACTACTTGCTTAAAGTTCAGAGACTTTCTAGAAGAACCGATACCATAATTATAGACAACAAACTTTTAAAAAGTGCATAGTCTGCTCTAAGTCTTCAAATTTAATAAGGATCAGACATTTAGCAGTTTAACTCAGATCTGAAGATAGATTTTACATGATCTTCACTTTTAATGGTCTACATATTCATGGGCATTCCATAATTAAACAAATGTAAGTAATTACTTAAGTAAATAAATGACTTACTTATTTTTTTACCAACTAATGTGAATATCAGATATGGAAGCAAACACAGCTTAAGGAAACACCACATGAAAATTGAACTGACACTTTTTCTATCACTTTTATGCCAGAATGTCTTCTTTTCGGCAGGAATATAGGACAAGTTTCATCAAAAGCACTAGAGACTCTTCAAATCCTATCAACTATGCTTCCCTCCCAACAATGCAGTAGGGAGGACCGTGTTTAGGAAAAGTGGAAATCCCCCACAATGTCTTAGGCTACTGTTATAAAAGGATAGTTTGGACTTTGCCTGTTTGCCTTTAGTTGCCAACCAACCAAAAAAAAAAGAAACTTAAAAGAATTAGAAATATATTTTAAAAAATTCAAAAGCAATGTCATCCAAAAAAACCTCAGATGTAACTGATATACAAACAAAATTCTGGTGGGAGTTTTTCATCATGTGGTTGAGAAGAGCACATAAGAAATTGCACTGTACCTTTTGACTCTGCGTGTACAGCAGAGAGATTCCCCAGAAAGAGCAGATTTAATTAGTGAGGTTCAGAAACTACAGTCTGTTAACATGCAGGTTTGCTGTTGTGAGTATGAAAGTTGCACTGCCAGGCACCTGCAGCACTGTGCTCATCCTAATGAAAGCTACCTAGAGTTTAACACAACACTGAGCAATTGCATGTTTTCTGTTTCCAAACTGAAGCCGATTCTCCTACAACCACTTTAACCCCATCAGTGCCCTGGGCTTCCAGTTCGAGCCCAGCCAAAACACTTAAAATGTGCATGTGCCCTCGGTAAAACAAAGGAATAAGAGCAGCTGAGAATCATGAAAATGAATACAAATGAATGAATATTTCTTGTATGAGAAATATAGAATGTTACATGCTTCATTTAGCCAATATAATACAGACTGCAATCTCAGAGCTCCACTGAAGTGTGAATAGCCTCTAATAAACTTCTTGTGTACACATGCACAACACATACACAACAGCTGGGATGCTTTCCCATCTTGGCAGGGGGCACTGCCACATTACTGCTATACTTCAGACACATTAGGCAAAGCATCAAACAAAATAAGCCATTGCCTAACATAAGAAACATCTTCCATCCATCCTCCATTTCTCCATGCCCAACCATAGTCTCTATCTGTTAATTATAAGCTAAAACTAATATATTCATTTTTTTGGGAACAAGATTTTTATTTATTTTTTTAAATTTTTGTGCTGCTCCCTTCAGAAGTCAGGATTGGAAATGACATATTTGAGCAGACATAGCAAGGCACGTATTCCTCAATAAACTTTTCTAACTCCATCACGAGGGGACTGTGCAGCCACACTTCATCAGACATGAAGCTGAGATGCATCCACAGCTGGTACACAAAACCAGTGGGAGCCACCTGCTGCTTCTCAAATACCTCCCTTCCCATCCTGCAAACTGTCCCCATGTCAATGGGCCACTTTGGGGTGCTTGCCAGATGCCATTTCAACAGGCTCCATAAGCCTGGCTGGCCTCACGTGCTCTGTCCCACAAATAGGAATGTCACAGCACATGGGCTCAGCAGCAGCATCTCCTCCTGGACATGACTTTCAGTCATCAACCTCCTGAAAGGCTCAATGGTTTTCACTTTTTATAGAATTTGTCCCAGCAAATACAGAATGGAAACCGGAAAAGCATAAAATCTGCTCACATGGTTGTTACTGTGGCATGTCCAGCACATTCAGGCACCTCCTCTAAAAGAATTTACAACAAAGCCCCACCTCCTGAAATTCCTCTATCGCTTATGTTTACATATTATTTTAATTCAATATTATTTTGATAATATTCAATAAATTAAAGAAGTAGGAATACATGGCCTAGAGAAACTGTTCTTTAGAACATCTGCTCTGTCATCTCTTAACAACAAAAACTTCTTCCAATGTTAAGGTCATTTTTGAAGTTTTGTCATTGGATTCTTCCTTAAAGAAAGGAATTTCAAATTATTTCAAATTTAACAATGTATAAAAAAAGGTTGGAGAACATATTTTCTGTATTATCTTGACAAATGCAAAATAATTTATCTCTCACTTGTTATGGTATCATTCTGCATAATAAATTTAAGTTTCCAGAGCTCTAAAAGCAGAAGGAGCAATGTGATACATAGAACCTTTATTAAAGTGCTCTTAGGATGAAGTAGTTTGAGTTCTGTCAACATATTACCAACTCGGAAATAATCCACAAATATCTAGATAAAACAATAGTTCTCTATGATCTAAATATGAAAAGAAAGACTCAATTTTGAGATATCATGCAAAACAAAGAAGAAACTAGTGTAATTTGCCAGTAACCTTTTGCAGTTTTGATCTATTCAAATAGCACAAAGAATTACTTCTATACAATATAACTCTCCCACTTATTTTCAAAAGTAAAAGAGAACACAAGAGTTCACATTGCCCTCATTATTATTCACTACATGATGCAAGAGGAAAGAAAAGAAAAAAAGTTAAAGAAGCAGGAGCGAAGACCAACTGTAATAGCCTGAAGCAACAATTTTGAAAGGGGAGCTTAAGCACCCAGAGACAAGAACCTGGATGTCCAGCTTCAGCCTCCAGTCACACTATGCTGTGCCTGAGACTCCAAATGACCTTCAGCTGAGGAGTTAGACCCACACACTCTGTTGAAAATACACTAGCATAATGTTGGGGATTGCAGTAAATGTGAAACAATTTTTTTTTTTTTTTTTTTTTTTTTTTTTTAAACTGCTACCATTGTCCCAGAGTGCTATTTCATGTACAACATTTTATATAATGAAAAGAAATGAGTACAAGAAACTAGAATAATAAAATAAAGCCCCCACATGCCACATGTCCTTCTAAACCCTTGCTGCTGAATATTCCTCTGGTAGTTCAGTACAAAAGAAAATCAGGGTAACTACAGATCTGCTGACTCCTTCAAAATAAGAGAAAACTGACAAAGAGCACAACACAACTATGCGCCCCACGATAGAAAAGCAGCAATCTGAGATGTGCCTGTGAAACAGCCTTTAAGTTACTCAACAGCTGGAACAGCCCTTCCTAAGAAGGGCTCACATTCCTCTGAAGGGTCTGAAAGACCTCTGTTAATCCCGTATTAAAATACAAAATCCATTTTACAATCTTTCCTCTTCCTCTTACCTCCCCTTCCAACTGCAAGTGTAACAAAGACTCTGCTCCAGCTCAGGCAACATTCCGTAACTAAATGTTAAACAGGTTTAAACAGAAATCTCTCAGCATATTTAAGTCATTCTTAGCACAGAGTTTAACTAGACACACAGTACCTGTGTCTGTAGTTTCCACAAACCAGTTAAACTGTGTACATTTATATACATACTGTCATTCTTTGATTGCACTGGAAAGCAAGAGGCTATACCAACTAGATAAAATATTAAAGCACCGTATGACAGACAAAGCACAATATTGAAAGAGGCAGATTAGATTACTAGACTCGACAGGATTGGATGGAAGGATTTTTAACCTCCACCACTGTATTCACCTGGGATAGATTTTAGGTCAAATACTACAAACATTTCCTTCCATGCCAATCAGAAAAAGGGAAAAAAAAAAAAAAGGCAACAACTCCTGTTGCTGAGGATCTTTAACCCAGATCACTCTACTGACCCAGTTCACAGCCCAGATTCATAAACAACTGGGAGAATGACAAGCTATTACAAGCAGAGGGAATAAGTGGCCAGGAGAGAATACTACTACTTAAAGCAGGAGAATGTGTTGTTAAGCTATGCAGTATGTTTCCCCATATTTAGACTCAGGAATTTGGAATAAGGAATATATAAAATGCAATAGCTCATATAACCAGTGCACACTGTGGGATTTTTCTGAGACCAGGAGAACTGGAAACATTCTGTAGTTCACTTGCACAGCTTCAATTAAGGCAAATTGAATTAAACTCTCCCTTGAGGAGGACCTCTGTAGCTCTGCTCCTCCTTTTCTGAACAATTCCAGATGTAGGTGTAGAACATTTTCAGTTTCTCTCTGAAGAATTCCACATGCCTGGCTGTGCTTACATTTATACAAAGAGGTGAGCTTTTGGGGGAGAAGATATGGGGCACTAAACAGTGCTCAGTCAATAATTGTCTGATTTCACAACTTAATTCTGTTCACAGGGGCTTCTTTCCTTCCTTAAGAACAGACAGGTCTGCTGGAAACAACTCAGAGGAGATGGAAACACTTCTGCTGCTGAACAAATGGAATCTAGTACAGCCAGCAGCACTTTGTTTTCTCTCTCTCACATCCAGAATTTATTACCTGCTTAATAGTTCTTCTTTGCTCTTCCTTTTACTTATTCAATCCAAAGTACTAATCAGGCTTTTCAAATGCCCCCAGTACCCTGATTTCTGTTGCAAGGAATCATCTTTCCAGTGAGGGTCTGCAGGCTCACCCTACATTTTGAAGCTCAGAGACTAGAATTGCTACTCTCAGGACACACCTTTTGGTCTGGCTCAAGCAGGAGTCACAGAACTCCTGCAGGTAGAATTGCTGGCCACAGTTCCTGATTTTTCTCCTTCAAGGAGACATCTGCTAGAATGTTCTTTCCCCCTCAAGAGCAGGAGATCAGCTCTATTTTACTGAAACTCATGAAAGCTTTCAACACCCGCAGAGGCTTCCCTCACTCCACTAAAAGGCTGTGACATCAATGAAATTATTCATTTATTTTTAAATAGCAGATCACAGAGCTAACCTATGAACAAGAGACTATACTAAATCAGCATGACTAATACTTTGCTTAAGATTTTAAGATTTTTCTTGTTTTTTTCTAATCAAACATCTGGGGGCACTGAGCTACAATCCAACCCTCCCTCCTTTATCAAATGGCTAAACAGAAATGCCAGCTTTGGCAAAGCAGTAAACTCAATGTGTAGCTGAAATTACTGACCACTTTAAATCCACGTCATGTAGGATCTCAACAACACCTGAATGTACATTTGAACTTAAATGCAGGCAGTGTAGAGCTGTTATGTGGGAATTTACCAGTGATTTCTGGGCATCCAGGAGCCTGGACAGCAGATATTCATCACTGTTGCAGTGGGAATGTCAGGAGAGACGGTAGTTTGGATTCAAATCCCTATCAGTCCTTTTTAAAATAATAAATCTAAGACATTTATTCAGAACTTGCCTTCAGATCCTACTGGCAATAGTAAATCCATTAAACTTTGCTTTCACTGTTCATGATGTTTATAAAAATAGTAGATGGAATTACAAACCAGCAATACAAAGCTTGCTATTTTTTCTCCTCAGATGTAATAATGAACTGGATAAGAACAAAGTTGACCCAGGGATTTCAATACAGAAACTTTCATTGGCAGCCTGAGCAGCAGTGTGCAAACCCATGTTTTTCTGTCAATATAATAATGGCATTTCTCTGCCTATTAATAAGTATAGATCTACTGCTGAATTCATGGTTGAAGTGACATCATAAAACGAGTTATATTTCTTCTTAAACTATATAATTAACTCTTAATGAACCCTTTCCTTTTCCCAGTAAATTCAATTTTATCTAATCCTTGGGTTTATGGTAATGTTGAGCTCATTAAAATGTTACTTAAAACTCATTAAAATGCACACTGAGAGGTAACAGCTTCATTGCAGTAATATGTTGTAAAAGAAAAAAGAATGCTTTATTATCATTTAATTGTTTCCAAAACTGAATACATTTGCATAGTGATGAGGTTCACAGGATATTTTCAGTAGTGCTCAATAATTAAGCAGCTCAGTAATTAAAAATGCATTTTCTAAAAATAATTTTATGTTCCTGCTTACTCCCTGTTGTGTTTATCAATTGGGAGAAGTGTTCATGTTGATACAGTTTACAGAACTGAGAAACAGTGATACCTGAATTGACATTAAAAAAAGATAATAGTTAAAGCCCTTGGTAAATTCCTGTTTCAAAATAAGAAGGTAAAATTGCCACCAATATATATTACAAGTCAGACTCCCTAAGTCATACAATATCTCTCCAATCACTTTTTCAACACCAGGGACAACCAGGAATTAGGCAGGGGCCTTTCAGTTGCAAAGCCTTATTCTCATTTTCATAATTTATTGCTACCATAGGTTTGCACATGATAGAATCACCAAGCAGAGGACTTCCCTGGACTTCTCCAGTAATAAAATTCTGGCCAAAAGTGTGCCTCAGGAATAGAATTTGCCTGTACTGTAATGGTAGGTATTATTATGGTTAGGCATGTGTCCATAGATTTATACTAATCATGAAAGTCCAATCATATTTATCTTAACATTCTATTGGAATAAATTGCTGTGCTGGTTTAGAGAAATTCTATGTGGTAATTCAGAGTAGCGAGTATAAATGTAGTGACAAAACAGTCAAAATCCAGGGACAGAAGTTACATCGTCTCAATAATCTCAACACAAGAGTAGAAGATATTTTGCTAGCTTTCATTTTAACTCCTGAAGAAGGGTTAGAAAAGCTTGCCAGGGTACACAGCCCAGACTGTTGGATGGGAAAATCAGAACTTGGAAACCTTGAGTCATTCAAGGAACTGTCTAATGCAACACCATTTAAGATGTCTTGAAGTATTAATTTAATGCCAATCACTGTTCTTTTCTATGGCTTTCAAATATTAATTCTACTTCTATAAAATAGATACTCTTGTTTTAATGTACAGGTACCACAATGCACTCAATATGGATTTTTCTGACTTGTGAAAGTTGATTAGCATGCTAAAGACACAATTAAACTTAAATACAGATGCAGCATGTTAGACATGTTAGTGTAGGGAGAACAAAAGAGAAAAGTGGTTTGTGAGCTTTCAATCTCTATGCCATTAATAGGGAATAACAGACCAGAACAAAAATAATCTAAAGAAAAAAAGAAAGAAGTGAAGTACTAACTAGATTTAGAAATTTCAACAGCTGAAATAATTGTATGTAATAGGACAGCATTTCTATGGTACCATGCTGGAGCGTACAAAATGAAAACCAGTTATCTGGGTTACCACAGATTTCCTGGGTGAGTCTGGACAATTAACTGATCTCAGATCCCAGATGCAGATGGATGATCAGACTTCTTTGGCTCCTTTTGCTGATTATTTAAATAGATCTGTCTCGTCAATCTTTACAATCTCCTGTATGTACCTTCTACAGTTCCTTACACGGTGGTCCAAATGGCAATTTTATAATGCCTAACTTAATAAAATTTATAAAAACAAACCCAGGGCACTTTCAGGGAGATATCAGTATGTGGGCTGAAAATTGTTGTTTAATTCAGTAAGTCAGGTCATATTTCTTAATTTTGCTTTTGATACTCCCTGAAAAATCTAACTTTTTTTGATGGTGATTACTATTTCTACACTAATTTACGTCTCATGTTTGCAGTTGTTTTAAAACAAATAACGTGTCTTTTTAGAGGAGTAAACAATCTCTCATTTTATCTTTATTGCACACACTAGCAGATATGTTAAGTCATTTCTCCCAAACACTCAGCAAGATAGAAATAAATAATTCTGAAAATAAGTAATGGGCATAATAAGAATTAATGCTGAAAACCCTCTCCATTGTATTCTCTTCTATTAAGTAAAAGTAAATTATATACCATAAATGCAAACCAGAAGATGGCTGGTGCACTGAGAAAAAAAAAAAAGAAAGAAAAAAGAAAAAAAAAGGAAGAAATTACATATTATATTTACTAGTTTTCCTCAACATAAGCAACTATGTAAACTGAAAATCAGCAACAGAGGTTGCTTAAAAAAAAACAAAAAAAACACATGTACTAAAGCCTCAATTTTCGGTTGCTGTAGATGGAGGGACAACTGGACAGCAGAAATATGTAGGTATAACTGACATTAATGCAAGATTTGTGAAGTCATGGCTGCACATATTCAAACCTCACACACAGAAACTCTTTCATTAATTTTATGAACACAGAAGCAACCATTTTGTTTCAGAGCTAATACAATAATTTTAAAAAAGAGAAATGGTTCTTTCCTGCTGCCTGAGTCATTCTGTTCACTGCGTCCCTCTGCTGCTGCGGATGAAGCTGGAGTGAGGTGAGATGAGATGTGCTCAGCAGCACGACAGGATGGGAGCTTTAACACAAGTAATGTGCTGCTGGGAGCTCCAAGTGCTTGAAGAATTTCAACTAAGTTATGTCAGGTTATTCTTTAACTTGTAGCAAGGTAACTACCAGATACAAACAGCATTTTGTACTGTCTCATGGTATGATATGGTGGTCATTTAAAGACATCAGATCTCTCTTTGTTAAAACACATAAATGTATAATGAATTCCTGTACAGTGCTTCCTTGCTGGGGTTGTACTGCATGTTGCTGTTTCCAAACACGTGATGGCTTTTAGCTAATGAAGTTATCTCAAAAGGACCACTGAACACCTTATGGGTCATATAACACAAATGGAAGACTTGAATGAGGATTTCGAAGTTTTGTTTCCACTTTTTCGCCAAGACTAAAGACACCGGAGTCACACAACCTCCATGCTGATGAAAAACATTTACTCAAAAACATTGGAAGCCTTTCCATTGCCTGCTTGGAATTAATCTCAGCCATAATGACGGTTCCTGGAGTGGATCTGTATATCCTGACTCAGTTCAAGACTCAGATTTTTACTGTCTGTACTCAAAGCAAAACATTTGACAAGGAAAGCTGAACTGTGTATTCCCATACACTGTTGGAAAATCTATAAAGTAATAATGGAAAAAGGGAGAGGAGAGGAGAGGAGAGGAGATGA